>JAMPIV010009661.1:0-96209 GCA_024509875.1 Oreohelix idahoensis
TGGGCTTTTACAACACAGTAGAGGTTTGCTACCTCTCATGAACAACACATCCTCAAAGTTGGCTCTTACAACATTGTCAGTAGAGTTATTAAACCAGACGCTGGTTGACTTTGCTACCTCCATGAACAACATCCTCACAGTTGGCTCTTACAACATTGTCAGTAGAGGTTATAAACCAGACGCTGGTTTAAACCAGACTTTGCTACCTCCATGAACAACATCCTCACAGTTGGCTCTTACAACATTGTCAGTAGAGGTTATAAACCAGACGCTGGTTGACTTTGCTACCTCCATGAACAACATCCTCACAGTTGGCTCTTACAACATTGTCAGTAGAGGTTATAAACCAGACGCTGGTTGACTTTGCTACCTCCATGAACAACATCCCCACAGTTGGCTCTTACAACATTGTCTGGTGGCAATGGACGTTTTCTTGTGTCTCCATTGAGATGCCTAGGAAAAACGTGACCACATTTATTGCAGTACTCTATAAATTTGGTGCAATGTTCGATTTGTTTATGAAACGTGTCTGTTTTAAGTTCCGTTCATTATTTTGTGTGTGTTTTGTTTTGTTATGTTATTTCATTGCAAATTTTCATATTGATACTGACTTTCTTCAACCCATTTCTCCTCAACGATTTCATGATAGTAATTTTGAATTGTTCGTGGCAACCATAGCACATAGTCTGATTTACAGTATCCACGTGTCCAAATGTCGTCAAGGGAAATACATGTTGATAATTGGATAACACTGTTTTTTTAATCCAATAGATTATATACATTACTGACATTGATTGCCCATGTGGTGGCAAACTGGATATTAATTGCATTATCTCTCTGCAAGCTGCTGTATGTACTATATCCTTATCAGTAAGTATCACAACCATTACTTCAGTCTTCCCGCTTTTTTGTTTAATCAACAGTCTACCCGTTTATTTGTTATCTTTACTCAACTGTCTACCCGCTTATTTGCTATCTTTACTCAACTGTCTACCATCTTATTTGTTATACTTACTCAACTGTCTACCCGCGTATGTGTTATATTTACTCAACTGTGTACCCGCTTATTTGTTATCTTTTCTCAACTGTCTACCCGCATATTTGCTATCTTTACTCAACTGTCTACCCGCTTATTTGCTATCATTACTCAACTGTCTATCCGCATATTTGCTATCTTTACTCAACTGTCTAACAGCTTATTTGCTATATTTACTCAATTGTCTATCCGCTTATTTTCTAACTTTAACTCAATTGTCTACCCGCTTATTTGCTATATTTACTCAACTATCTACCAAACTATTACCTACATTTGCTCAACTGTCTACTCAGCTATTTACCATAATTACTCAGATGTCTACCAAACTAGTTGCTGTATTTACTCAACTGTCTACCCAACTATTTGCTATATTTACTCAATTATCTACCATATTTGCTCTATTTAGTCAACTATCTACTCAACTATTTGCTTTATTTACTCAGCTGTCTCCCAGCTATTTGCTGTATTTACTCAACTATCTACCCAACTATTTGCTATATTTGCTCAACTGTCTACCCAACTATTTGCTATAAATGCCCAACTATCTACCCAACTATTTGCTATATTTACACAACTGCCTTCTTGCTTATTTGCTATATTTACTGACCTGACTTGCTAACTATTAATTATATTTACTCAACTGTCTACCCAACTATTTGCTACATTTACGCAACTGTCTTCCCAGCTATTTGCTATATTTACTCAACTAATTACCCAACTTTTTGCTATATTTCTTCAACTGTCCACCAAACTATTTGCTATATTTACTAAACTATCTACCCCACTATCTGCAATATTTACTCAACTGTCTACTCAACTATTTGCAATAATTATTCAACTGCCTACCCAATTATTTGCTATATTTACTCAACTATCTACCCAACTATTTGCTGTAATTATTTAACTGTCTACCTGCTAATTCGCTATATTTACTCAACTATCTTCCCAACTATTTGCTATAATTACTCAAATGTCTACCCAACTATTTGCTACATTTACTCAACTGTCTACCCGCTTATTTGTTATATTTACTTAATTATATGCACTACTAGTTCCAATAATTACCCAACTGTCTATCCAACTATTTTCTATATTTACTGAACTGTCTACCCAACTATTTTCTATAATTACTGTGATGATGTCACCATGATACAACGTTAAAATATCTCCCAAATTAACGATGAAATGTAGGGTTAAAAATAATGCGTAAGATACTAGGAGACATGCTCGCCCATGCCAGCCTATCCCACCGCCATTTAAAACTAACGAGTTAGAAGTGCAGACGAAACGTTTACCCTTTGTAGACGGGAGAGAACGGAGGACACAAAAAAAAGGAAAAATATGACTGAACACGTGTTTGAAGTTCGAACGGCAAAAAGACGCAAGTGGGGGTGAAAGGAAAAAAATTCACGTCCCGAGTTGACATAAAGTAAGGAAATGGACAAGAAACGGACATTAGCTCTTGATCGAGACAGTCATTTCTTGGACGTGTTTCGATACTTGGTCTTTATTTGAATGCCGCGGCAAAACACATGAGGGAAGGTTCTCGAACAAATTTCAAAATTTAAACTTGAGAAAAAAATATGTTTTTTTCTTAATAATAGAGTTATGAAAATAAAACCTAGCTAGTTTGATAGCCCATCTTGAGCAGAGAAATAATATGCTTTCATTTATACAGACGGATAGATAATAAGGACGATATTGACAAAAGACTGTATTGTTCATATCAGGCAAGCGAATGCACTGTTAACCCATGTCACTAAAAGTTACCAAAATCTTGGCCTTGGGCATGCAAACGTAAAAATCGAGCTGTAATTAAAGAGAGGGAATGTGGTGGAGCATTGTAGCTAAAAATAACTTAGGCAGCAGATTCGTGTAGGAAATGCATGTAAAACCAAGTGTGTTTTTATGAAAAAACAAGTAGAGACAGACGGACTAACAGACCGTAATACATACTTGACTGAGATTTGACTGAAGTGACTTTTGGTTGTTAATTTGAAAGTTAGGGGGAAGTCGGCGATTGGCCAACGCATTTTATAGTAGCGGGATAGAGAGGTGAAAGTTTGCCATTCGACATAAGTCTGTTCAGAGACGCAGTTTGAATCCATGGTGGTGTTGATTCCATAAGAATATAACTATATAGTGGGACGCCATCATACGGCCAGCAGCTCAGCTGAGTTTTGCTAGTAAATTTAACTGTGTTCTCAATTCTGAATTCTGGTAAGAATGAACAATATTTATTCTGTATATTTTAATAATTCGAGTGATTGATACTGCCCTATCATAAAAATGATTACGACAAGTAAGTATTCGCTCTAGATCCCCAGCCCTAGATCAGGGTCTAGAGACATACATACAAAGAAAATATATAGGCACGCCTAACTGAAACTATGAAAAAGGATCTAGTGTTGAGATCAGTGGAACATATCACCTATCTTATTTAATAGCAGGAAGCTATTGAACATATCTCAGATGCAATGTAGTCTTGGGGAACTAATACTATGTGAAACCAACTTGGTAAGATGTGCTGTGTGGTCAGAGAGATCTGACCCAGTCTATGTGGTGTTGTTGTTGTTGTGTAGTGTTGTGTGCAGAAGTGGTTCAGGAAGTAGAGTTCTGACACATGACCAATACTTTTGTTTCAGAACTGTGAGTTTCTATTTGGCACCAAAGCGGTGTCAAATGCTATAGTAATATATACAAGTGTGGACCAGAGCAGTCTATCACTGTGTCAGAGCAGCCGTATATTGCCCCCAGCACGGAGAGGTGGGGGCCACAAGACTTTTGTACAGGATCGACGCAGGCGAGATACGTTATATCTGGCCTGCTGGACTTTCACCAACGACATTTTCAACTAAATTATCCCTAATTTACTAGTAAATAAAGCCATGACATTGGGGAAATTAAACTATATATATTTATTCCTAAAGTCAACGGACAATGTTTGGCAGTCATAGACTGGGAGTGATTACACCATCCCAACAGCATATCTAGTAATAAGTTCTCCTGTGACTATCTTAATATAATTATTATTAACCAGTCATTTGAAATAATTAAGTACACATTTTCCATTTTATTATGTCATATGATTTTGCATTCCATTTATGACTCCATAATATTTCTTATGTTCTGACCAACTAAACATTTGGTTCAGAACAAAATAAATTTATCAAAAGATTTAACTTGTAAAACTAAAATAGCCTGAGTTAGTTCAGTGTGTTATAAATTTTATTAATATTATTAGACTTCTTAAATATATGTGTGTGTGTGTGTGTGTGTGTGTGTGTGTGTGTAATTTACCACAACACATTACATATCAGTACCCTAGATTTTTAACGTAGCCACATTCATTAGTAGAAAAGATATGTGTGAGGTCGTTAGTGGTAGTAAGAAGGGTCTTCTGTAATTCACATCTACATTTATCTCAGGAGCCTTCACAGCTGACCTCATACATCACACTAGGTAACATCAACCATACAATACCATCAAAATCCACTACAATTACTCAGCTGTCTACCCAACTATTTGCTACATTTACTCAACTGTCTACCCGCTTATTCGCTATATTTACTCAACTATCTTCCCAACTATTTGCTATAATTACTCAAATGTCTACCCAACTATTTGCTACATTTACTCAACTGTCTACCCGTTTATTTGCTATATTTGCTTAATTATCTGCACAACTGGTTCCAATAATTACCCAACTGTCTATCCAACTATTTTCTATATTTACTGAACTGTCTACCCAACTATTTGCTATATTTACTCAACTATCTACCCAACTGTTTGCTATATTTACTCAACTGTCTACCAAACTATTTGCTATATTTACTCAACTATCTACCCAATGTTTTGCTATATTTACTCAACTATCTACAAAACAATTTGCTATATTTACTCAACTGTCTACCCAACTTACGAATGTCAATCTTTAGATGTCTTCCTGGCTTATATCATTGGCAGACTATCTACAGGGATATTTTCTTTCATTGACATGCTGAGTGTATGACTATGGTATCATACAGTATCGTTGACATGCTGTGTGTATGACTATGGTATCATACAGTATCATTTGCATGCTGTGTGTATGACAATGGTATCATACAGTATCATTTGCATGCTGTGTGTATGACAATGGTATCATACAGTATCATTTGCATGCTGTGTGTATGATTACCATTTGTATGACTACAGTATCATTTATAAACTGTTTGTACAACTATGTGGTATCATTTACAAACAGTTTGTATGGCTATCTATCATTCACAAACTGTTTGTATGGCTATCTGGTATCATTCACAAACTGTTTGTATGGCTGCATAGTATTATTCGCAAACTGTATAGTTACCTGGTATCATTCACAAACTGTTTCTATGGCTATCTGGTATAACTCCCAAACTGTGTGGCAACCTGGAATGACTCACAAACTGTATGGCTGCATGGTATCATTCACACACTGTAAAGCTAGCGGGTATTATTCACAAACTGTTTGTATGGCTGCATGGTATCAATCAGAAGTTGTATGGCTACCTGGTATCATTCACAGGCTGTATTGCTACTGTGATTTAATGCGTCTGTCGTTACGCCCTCTATCTTTTTCATCACCTTTTATATGTTATTTCTCTCCCGTTTGTGCTCTTTCATCATGTTTAAAGTAATCTTTCTTAATCACATATTTTACCTGTGTTACTTAAATCACACCTTTGCTATTTCCCAAAATCTTACTTTATCCTTCGAAACACACCTGATTCGGTAGACATCATTGTTAGCGCTGGAGACTTCCACTTGGGTAATAAAAAAATTCGTTTAATACTTAATCTCTTGTTTCAACAAAAAACGAGTGTCACCACGCTGGGACACAGTAGCACGCCGCCAGAGCGATCGACAAAAAAGGCCCGGCGAGACGCACGGGAGTCTTTATTACCATATTGGGTACCATGGTGATAGCGACTACTCACTTAAATGTCGCGTACCTAGCGAGACAATGAAGAAAGCCGCCACACATAAATGAGACAACAGATGGCATACATGCAAGCGATCCAGGGGACTTCACTCGATCCGCAAAAAGAGAAAGGCTTTGTGACAAAGGGTCGGATGGTGTCTGTAGCAAGCGGCCAGTCACGAATCCGGTTTGTCTCGAAACCGAACATCCAGCACGGAGTGAAGAGTTTAGTTGTGAGATCCCATCCCCTTTAAGCAATTGACGTGCACTGAAATGGCACGCGAGCATACCGATGCCACAGGGCAAGATGGACGCATAGTTACTGGATTTGATTTCGGAGCTGTAGGACACAGACAACGGCTTCTAACATATTGGCAACCTGAAATACAACAACACTTTAACCAGAAGTCGTTACGGATTTTCCAAACATAGTGGAGTATATGTGGAAGAGTTTCCCCGAACTAAGCCTGTTCACAGCCTGTTTTATGTCATTCCTTTGTGAATAGGATTCATATATGTGAAGTTTAATTTTATAAAGTGTTCTTAAGGAATTTACGAAGGGAAATGGAGGTTAGTAAATTTTAGAAAAACGATTTTTAATTTTTCTTTTTAATTACCGGTATTTAAGATTGCTCTTTGCACTTAGCCTCATAGCTAAATGTGCTAAGACTATTTTTTCCCATTACTTCTGTTCGTTAATAGTTAATGAAATCGAAGATTTTGCCTCTATGATACTACAATAGAGTATCTCATAGTTGTATATTCACCTTCATCTAGATTGCTAAATCATCATTACATACTTACATGAGCACTCATTTGCATTCTCAATATATTCAACCCTTGTAATATGCGGCTCATGCCATGTATCATACTAAGATAATTAAAAACATAGTGATCAGTTGTGAGGAATAAGATCAAAAGAAAGTCAACTATTGATATTAGATGTGAAACTTATGAAGACACTTTGTGTCTTCAGTCCTGCAGAAGGCTAAGTCTACACATTACGTATTTGGCGTGTAATCGGAAAGAAGCTAGCAAAGCGTACGTCTGGATAGCAAAATTCACAATTTAGGACACCAAACGTCCTAAGTTACAAGGAAGATCTCCACACCCGCGTTTTGAATATGTTGGTGGAGCAGCATTTTATTCCCTTGGTTGTCAAGTACTCACATGTTGATTCACACATACATGTATAAAATTCAACTCACTCAGAAGCTTAGCGCCAAGTCAAGTTAAACCACACACAATTTGATTCTCCAATATATCAAGTTCAGCTCATTCAAAAGAATATTTCTTGAATCAAGATTACATACTTACACGTTGATGAGTCTATAAATCAAGATAACTTAGGCACAAAGTGATTCGCCAAGATACCAAGCTCGAATCACCTAGTTCGGCATATCACTACGTCAGTGCATGAAGTGGATTCATCTACTCTCATCGTTTATTGCACGACGTCAATTCACCCAAACTTCATTGCGCGAAACCTACTTGTTACCAGAAGATAATTTCCTGAAGAGGTCCAGCCTAGTCATTGCCTTTTCAAGATCAGACATATTCATGAGACAAATGTCAATGGCTGGTCGACGATAGAGAGATTTCCAAGCGTTGAAGGATATTATATCATCCAAGTATTATTTCTACACGTGCAAAGATTTTCATCAATAAGTCCACGTCTTGGGCATAATCCACGCGTCGTTACATACATATACATCGGACAGTCCATGGGTACCCGTGTATAATCATTCAGTGGAGCAAAGTTGAGAGATACTTAGACAATTCAGATTTGATATCAGTGTGGTAACACATAAATATATCACATCACTACTTCACTATTGACATAGGTTCACTCTCGTATTTAACTAACTACATTATTTACATTTCATCTGTGTGAGTGAATGGGCTTTCACCCTCATGTCTTTTTATTTTCTATTAACCCTATATGTGTGTATATTTAACTTACTTAGTCGTTCCTCTTCTACTGTGAAGTGTAGAGATTTGGAAGAGAGAGCGCCATATTATCGTATCGGCCGTCTTCCTCCTGGCCTGATTCCATTCTAGTCCTCAGTTCTTCAAAGATTGTCTAATGTTGTCTTCCCAGCTGACTTTGGGTCGTACTGGAAATCTGGATCAGTGGCTCTTAGTTTCCCATACTTGTCATGGTAGCCGATCTTCTATATATATATTTAACTATTAAACTATATAGCCGTGTTGATTATTACCTAGTTAGTTAGTGATTCACTCGTGCGATCTGTGTTAAATATTTCCATATTGGTAAATCCTTCATTTAGAAGAGGCTGGGGGTTCTTTCTTTATCGAGATCTGAGGGCAGAAGCTAAGGTCTTATGGGGGATAGAAAACTTCCCATGATTTATTAGAAAACTCTATCATCTAGTGGAGAGTACTAGGCTTTTCTTCTTCTTGTCCTTATCCAGGCCCGCATCGGGCTCTTCAGTCACCTTCGTACCCATAGACTAACCTAACATATTCTTAAATAATTGGATGAACAGAGTGGTCTTCATCACCCGTGATGGACGAACAACCTTATCTCGGGGTCTCTTTCTGTCTTACGAACCGATTTCTGGATACCTTCTTGACAACATTTCTGGATACCTTCTGGACAACATTTCTGGATACTTTCTTGACAACATTTCTGGATACCTTCTTGACAACATTTCTGGATACCTTCTTGACAACATTTCTGGATACCTTCTTGACAACATTTCTGGATACCTTCTTGACATCATTCCACAACCATCCCACAGACAACTACTCTTGTAGTTGCACACAATACGAAACGATACGACAGCTACCTGTTATTACTTACAAACTGTTTGTATGACTGTGTGGAATCATTCGTAAATTGTTTGTAGGGCTATCTGGTTTCATTCATAAATTGTTTGTCTGGTATCATTCGTAAAATGTTTGTAGGGCTATCTGGTATCGTTAACAAATTGTTTGTCTGGTATCATTCACGTATACACAGGCTATTTGGCATATAAGAATCACTCTTTGACTGACCACGTGACTGACTCTTGTTCATTATGAACTTCAAGCTCCCCATGGAGCTAAGACCTTCCACGCCAGGCTTGAGTCATCTGTACAAGGTCAAGGTCTGTCCATGTCTTCTTCATCCCATTCCACGCCAAGCTTGAGTCATCTGTACAAGGTCTGTCCATGTTTTCATTCATCTGCTTCGAGTAGTTGTCTGATTCAATTCTCTGTGTGTGTTTTTGTGTGGTCAGTCTCTGTCCAAAATAAAGACTTGTACTGATAATGTAAAGGTAGTCCCATATCAGATACTTATGTAGGGAGAGAGAACAGTTAGAGGCTTGACTATACTATGTCCAACATCGTGAGGTGTGGTGATCAGCTCTTTTCCTTACTAACTTAGCCATTAGCTCTGCCCTGGGGTGTAGAGGTGATTGGCGTGTTGTGCCTTTGCAAGGTGGAGGGGCTGCCTCCTTACTGCCTCCATGCATGCGGTCTGGCTTCTTCACGGTTTTACCGGCTACTTACTTAGACTCATCAAGCCCTCACGTCCAGTCAGAATCCCTCCTTATTTTTTCAACATGGGCTTGGGACGGCCTAGGCAGAGCTCCAGCTCCATTTCTTGCTGTCTTTTCCATCCGTAACTCAAGAGCAGAGTCATGTACCCATTTACATCTGGATATACTAGAGCATGATGCCATCGTGTTTTGAAGCTAGCACTTTTGCCGCGAAAGGCCATCACTCTAACCACTCTGGCAGTCGAACTCTCCTTGTAATCATATGTAATGTGTGACCTATCGTCTCCTGTTTCACTGGCGCTTGTCTGGATTTTGTCATAAGTTCCACATTAGTGATCTTGTCATAAGTTCCACATCAGTGATCTTGTCATAAGTTCCACATTAGTGATCTTGTCATAAGTTCCACATCAGTGATCTTGTCATAAGTTCCACATTAGTGATCTTGTCATAAGTTCCACATTAGTGATCTTGTCATAAGTTCCACATCAGTGATCTTGTCATAAGTTCCACATCAGTGATCTTGTCATAAGTTCCACATTAGTGATCTTGTCATCAGTTCCACATTAGTGATCTTGTCATCAGTTCCACATCAGTGATCTTGTCATCAGTTCCACATCAGTGATCTTGTCATAAGTTCCACATTAGTGATCTTGTCATCAGTTCCACATTAGTGATCTTGTCATCAGTTCCACATCAGTGATCTTGTCATAAGTTCCACATCAGTGATCTTGTCATAAGTTCCACATCAGTGATCTTGTCATAAGTTCCACATCAGTGATCTTGTCATAAGTTCCACATCAGTGATCTTGTCATAAGTTCCACATCAGTGATCTTGTCATAAGTTCCACATCAGTGATCTTGTCATAAGTTCCACATCAGTGATCTTGTCATAAGTTCCACATCAGTGATCTTGTCATAAGTTCCACATCAGTGATCTTGTCATAAGTTCCACATCAGTGATCTTGTCATAAGTTCCACATCAGTGATCTTGTCATAAGTTCCACATCAGTGATCTTGTCATAAGTTCCACATCAGTGATCTTGTCATAAGTTCCACATCAGTGATCTTGTCATAAGTTCCATGTCAGTGATCTTGTCATAAGTTCCACATTAGTGATCTTGTCATAAGTTCAACATTAGTGATCTTGTCATAAATTCCACATCAGTGATCTTGTCATAAGTTGCAAATCAGTGATCTTGTCTCATCTTGTCATCTCCTGTTCCACTGGCACTTGTCTGGTTCTTGTCATAAGTTCCACGTCAGTGATCTTGTCGCGTCTTGTCTTTGTCATTACTAAGCATTTGCTCTTGGTGACTAAGTGATATTTTTTCAGAACCAGTGGCTCCTAATGATGTCGTACTCCCCACCCCCCAGATCTCTTGGGTAGTAAGATCGGAGGGCCACTCTTCTCGGATAAGGGGACAAATTAGGAGGTCCCGTGTGCAAGTTGCACACGTTAAAAATCCCTCAGATGTTGGAAATCGTAAAGAGTGGACAATATGGCGACTGCCCGGGCAAAATTTTCAAAATTAGAAAATCTACCCACCACAAAAATATTTATAAAAATTGTGATTCCTGCATACGCACAATGGGATCCTCGCTGGTGCTACAGAATTCGAGCACTATGCTGAGATCCTCTTAGTGTGGTCTAAGGGAGGAGATCGTAGCACTGATAGAGTTGTCCGTGTGTAATGTAGATGATCCTTGGAAGCAAAAACAAAAGTGATTATGTCATACCAGTTCCATCATTCTGTCTTACGCCAGCACCTGTTCACATTCATTCTCTTCAAGTACTCAGTCACTTTCTGTCTGTCAGGCTACCGCGTGTTCACTGACTTTCAGCAAGAGTGACTGCAGTAGCAGGTATGGACAGTGGTTCTCACATATTCTGTCAGTCAGCTACTTGCTCACTCTCACTGTCATGAAAGTGTTTCTCCAGTCATGCTCTCAGTCATTGATTCATTTAGCCACTGTTGCAAACTAAACAATCAGTCAACCACTCTCCGAGCCACTCTCTAATTACTACTCAAGACATCGCACTTTCAGTCACACTGTCAGACCTTCAATTGCCCACTCATTCATTTGCTATTTAATTCAGTCTAGCACTCTCATTTATCAACTCAGGAAACTACTCGTTACTCATTCTATCACTCCTTTTAATTACCCACTCATGCAGTCATTCTGTTACCCAGTCTACCACTCTCTGTTACCCAGTCTACCACTCTCTGTTACCCAGTCTACCACTCTCTGTTACAAGTTTACCACTCTGTTACCTAGTCTACCACTCTCTGTTACTCAGTCTACCACTCTCTGTTACCCGGTCTACCACTCTCTGTTACCCAGTCTACCACTCTCTGTTACCCAGTCTACCACTCTCTGTTACCCAGTCTACCACTCTCTGTTACCCACATGCACTCGTTCGTTTTAGTCAGTTTACCTTTCCCTTGATCATGGGTTAGTTTACCTCACGCTTAATAACCCACTCTTGCATTCACTCTTTCATAATCTACCACTCCCTTAATTGCTCAATCATACAGTTACCATTTTGGTCAATCAATCTTTCATTTATCCAGCTATGCAGTCAGTCGTTTAGTCAGTCATGACTCACGCAGTCATAGCCCTAGTCATTCACTTAAACAGCTATCAGTCATGATCACTCACTCTATCGGTCAGCTACTCATGCACTTTAATTCACCCTGTCATACAATCTCTCAGTGAAAGTCTCAGTCATTGTCACGGGATCCCCCCCCCCCTCCCCCCTCCACCCTTTGCTCTTGCAGTGATAGTCCGACAGTGGCCTAAATTCAGAAAATCTACCAAGGGTCTTCAAAGATATTCCTTTAAAGATTCATCACAGGTGATGATCTGGTTTGAAATGTTTGTTTTAAGAGTTCACTTGGCAGCTTTAAGTGGGTACTTAGCTGTCAGTAAGATGTCGGTTGGCTTCTGCTCCAATCGATGTTGGTTCTTTGCAGGGTGTAGACTGTTTCTCTCAAGTCACTGGTCAAGTCTGTTGGTTGTAGTATCGTAAGGTAGTTACGAAGATGGTCCAGCATTTTAAAGACCTGGCTGATATTGATACCTAGCTTTGACTGAAGGCTACTTATACCACACACTTGTTCTACAGAACAGTACCTCCGACTATTATCATGAAATGAGAGAGAAACAAATATCCCTCCTGAGCATTGGGTTTTCTGAAAGGAAAATCAGATGTCCCTCCCTTTCATTCCACCATCCCATCTAAGCATTAATGTTGAGCGGAATACACCCATTGCATTTATATAGAACATGTTTACATATACAAAGGAACTTGCTGAAAAGGTTTAATATAATAATTATGTACATTGTTCATGTCATCATCCACTCCCTGCTCCATATGGAACTTGGGACTACCTCTGCATTCGGTTCTTTATGAGAAACCTGCATGAAGCATTCACCAGCTTTTGCAGTGGTGGTTCATGAAACCTTCATTCTATATGCCGAAGTTGCTAGCCTCGTATGAACTTTGACATCCACTATCAATTTTCACATGTTAATATTGCAAAATGTTGAATTATGTAATGTACATTTTACCTCAAATAACTTAGGGAGGATACATACTTCTGGCTCTAATGGAAATGGTTCAGGCAGCGTGGTGAAGATGCCTCTTACACGTGGTCTGGGGTATTACTTTAACTAGAATCCCACTGTGACTGTGCATTCAGATTTCTAGGATTCCAGGCTTTCCGTATTAGTAAATGCAGAGTTTTCTTACTGTGTAAGTCCAGACGATGCTCAAATAAGTCGTCCGGTCCTTTAAATTGAAATCCTGATTTTATTCCTCATTCTGGCTTGCCTGACTGTCTTCCTGACGAGTTGAATTAGCAGTGCCCTATCTTAAAACATTGTAGATTTTAAGCAATACTCGGCCCACACATCCACATTGCTACGTGAAGGTGAAGTCCAATCCGAGATGTTGTATTTAAACATCTCAGATGCCAAACCAATCATATTCAAGTGTCTGACGTTGGTAGAGGTTTATCCCTATCCTCTATTGGAAAATTCCTGCGTGACACGTAAGATGTGATTTTTCACAAGTCACTCCCATATACGATATTACCTCTTCGTTGATATTGATCATGTTTATAACTCACCACTTCATAGATCTAACACTGATAATATCGTCCCAGACTGACAACTTACCGTAACTATTGCCTACCACAAATGTACCCGGAAACGATTACATCATTTTTCATTTTCCAAAATCCCGTTCTTTATCGTAAGTGAGTGTCTTTAATCTGTCACCAGATTGATGTTTTCCAACATGTTCACAACTAGCTCCCTTCACGTCATGACTTACAGATGTCAGGTTCACAACTAGCTTATTTCATGCCATGACATACAGATGTTATGTTCACAACAAGCTCCCTTCATGCCTTGAATTACAGATGTCATGTTCACAACTAGCTCCCTTCATGCCATAACTTACAGATGTCATGTTCACAACTAGCTCCCTTCATGCCATGACTTACACATGTCATCACAACTAGCTCCCTTAATTCCGAAATCTTAATAATGTTTACGTTCTCTTCCAGGACTACTATCACTGATACCATGTCCTACTTTTATCATTGCTCCTATTTTTCTAGTCATGTAAACCTTGTCTCAAACTTCTTATTGTTCTATTGTGAGAATAATGTAAACCGTGTCTCATACTTCTCATTGTTCTGTTGTCAGAGTCATGTGTACAATGTCTCACACGTCTCATTGTTCTATTGTCACAGTCATGTGTACAATGTCTCACATTTCTCATTGTTCTATTCCCAGAGTCATGTGTACAATGTCTCACACTTCTCATTGTTCTATTCCCAGAGTCATATGTACAATGTCTCACATTTCTCATTGTTCTATTGTCACAGTCATGTGTACAATGTCTCACATTTCTCATTGTTCTATTGTCAGAGTCATGTGTACAATGTCTCACACTTCTCATAGTTCTATTCCCAGAGTCACGTGCATCTTGTCTGACACTGTATTCTGTTTTCAGATCAAACATCTGGTGTGGGAAAGTCCTGATTCATACTATTATGTTTATGATTGTGTCGGTAGCTACTCTGATGTACATCATCTTAACAAATGGCGGGAAGAAGGTGGTCTTCGACGAGAGTTTGATCAGGTACTACGTACATGGTTGTCATGGCCACGTGTCATCTCATGTCAACATGTGACAGCTGTGCATGCTTGTTTTGTTGACATCTATTCACATGATACGGGTTGTTTTTATAAACAAGATAATAAGACATCTCAAGGTTGTTTTCATAAACAAGATAATAAGACATCTCATGGTTGTCTCCATAACCGAACGAACGAACGAACGAACTTTATTTTTAAAGGGTTAAAAATTGGGCGCGCAGGCCCGACTAACATTCTGCCCTTCCATTCTCACTTATCTTGCATACTATATATATATATATACCCTTTCAGTCCCCCATGTTACTTTAAGCATTAAATTAAAGGCATAAAACATTATAAAGGTTATATAACAGCATACAATGACATTACCCAATCATAATCAAAATAAAGTATTTGTTTAAGCAAACAATAACGTAATGAAAAAAAACCCCAAACAAACAAATCCAACACATCTATACGGTAAATCAGACAATAATTCGAGTATGATCACATTGGGGTAGTATAGAATCGGAACTCCTGAAATATTTGAACAATCTAATATTGAATGAGTAGGAACTCCGTGTTTTTCTTTGCTCCCCCTAACTCAAAAGCAGAATCAGATAAAACGAACGTACGAACTTTATCTTCAAATGGTTTAGAATTGGGCACGCAGGCCTGTCTAACATTCTGCCCATCCTTTCTCTCGTCTCCCATACTCAATTCATTTATCCTACACATGCATTTTCAATATTATTTAAAATTAAAATAAACAAAATCAATGCAATAAAACAAAGTAAAATCCCAACATTGTAAAAGTGTAACAGTTACACACATTTACAGGACTTTATCATAATCAATATTGAACTAGGCAGAATAAGCCTTAAAAAATACACTTGACATTAGAAAATGATTTGGGAACATAACTAAATTAGGGTGGCATATAATCTGTACTCATGATGTATTTGAAAAGTCTGCGATTGTATGAATATGGACTAAGAGTGCTTTTTAGATCGTGTGAAAGATTGTTCCACAGATAAGCAGCAGAAAATGCTAAACTTTTCTTGAATAAGTCAAGCCTTGGCGTGGGCACGTGTATTATGTTTAAGCGTTGGCTGTGTCTTCCGTTGTATTTGAAAATAGGCCACAGGTAGGTTGGAGCATTCTGTGATAGGATTTTGTGAATGAATTTGGCTTTGTTGAAGAGGAAGCGCTTCCTTAGAGGTAATATGTTAAGATGTTTATGTAGATCTACTAAGCGTGTTAGGTGTTTGTCAGAAACTACGCGCACTGCAAGTTTTTGTAATGAATGGAGTCTCTTTGTGTTGGACATGGAGCAGCCATCCCAGATTGTGGAGCAATAGTCTAGACGTGTTTGTATTTGGGATATATAGAACATCTTCCTTGTCTTCTCATCTAGAAAATGTTTGATCTTAGCTAACTGGTAAACTTTCTGTGCCGTTTATTTGGTCAGTGCTAGTACATGCGAATTCCAATTTAAATGTTGGTCAACTATGAGTCCTAGTGTTTTGTGTTCATTTACATTATCAATTAGTGAGGTGCCAATATAGAGCTGAAGTGTAGTTTTCTGTGAGTTTTGTAATTTTTGCCTAGTTGATATTATCATACATTTTGTTTTAATATTTATTTATTTGCATACAATTTTTGTTGCTCTATTTGATAAGATTGTCTACATCAGTTTGTAATAATACTTCTAGTGTGTTGCAACTTTTATCACTTGTGTAAATGGTACAATCATCGGAAAATAGGTCGCAGGATGAGTGCTTGACGTGTAGTGGCAGGTCATTTATGTATCAAGCAAAAAGTAAGGGACCTAGAATTGTACCCTGAGGAACGCCAGTATTGATCATGGTTGGGCTTGACAAGAAATTAATGTAACACACTACTTGCTGTCTGTCGTAGAGGAATGATTTAAATAATGACACTAGTTTAAAGTTAACTTTCATTGTTTCTAATGATCTTATTAAAATAACGTGATCTAACATATCGAATGCTTTTCTAAAATCTACAAAGATTACTCCACATATGTTATCGTTATTGATGTTGAGGTGCCAATTGTTTATCATCTTAGTTAAGGCTGTGTGGCATGAATGCTGTTGTCTAAATCCTGACTGACTGTCAATTAGCAAGTCATTGCTAACGGTACTATAGTGTTGTTTTATGTATGTGTTTTTCTAGTAGTTTAGATAGCGATTATAAAAGAGAAATTAATCTATAGTTACCGAGATAACTATTATCTGATGAACCAGATTTATAAATGGGATATACTTTGGCGATTTTAAAGGCCGAAGGAAAATAACTCTTAGCAATACATTGATTATCTATATAAGTTAGTGATTCACTAATAGCTGGTGCAGCATAACGCAGTATTCGATTACTAATTACATCAAGTCCTGATGAGCTATTATCTTTAAGGCTAAAAAGATAATTATACACTTCATTAATTGTCATCAAGGGAATGTCAGGTGGAACTGAGTTTGCACATTTTTTCTCATAGAATGCTGAAAATTTGTCTAAGTCACTAGAGGAAGGTGGTATTGTGGATTTCAGACTATCTATTTCTGCCTGAAAGTGATTTCTGAAGTCTGTGCAAGTAAATGAAGTGTTGGGAGTTAATGAGTCTGATGCATTACGTTTTTTCGCTAAAGTGTTGATTGCCTTCCATATATCCTTACAATTTGATTTGTTCTCAACCAGATTTCTAAAGTGATTTTTCTTTTCTTTGCGAATTAAATATTGAACCTTGTTCCTTAGTACCCTATATGTGCCGAGGTCCTTATTTTTGTGCGCTTGATCTCTCTGCCTCATAGTTTCCAGCACTTCTTGCGTGATCCACGGAGATTTTATTTGTCGTTTGACGCGAATTTCCTTAGCTGATACGTGCTTGTCAAACACACACTATAAAAATCTCCGTCCAGTATGCAATAGCGTCGTCCGGATCAGGAAGTTGATAAACACTGGCGAGAGGTGCAGTTAGCAAGTCATTTAAAAATAATTACCTACTGAAATGTTTGAAACTTCTAAATTTAATACTTACATGTTTATTTTTGGGAACCTTACATTTGTTCGACCATGTACAGCATACTGGATAGTGGTCACTCACTGCAATATTAGGGACAGAGCATTCTGTGATGTTTTCTGGGCAAGTTACGTAGATGTTGTCGATTAGTGTGGATGAAGCTTGTGTTACTCTTGTAGGCTGGTTAACTATTTGTTTTAAGTTGTACGGTAGTATTATATTTGTCCAATGTGTTTATCGATATTAAAATCCCCAAGAAGAATAACCTCCTTGATGGTGGCAAATACACTGTCCATCATGATGGTGAAATCTTCGTACCAGATAGGTCCTGCACTAGGATTTCGATAAATATACCCGACTAGAAGTGGTCCCTGGTTTGGTAGCTTTATTTCCAACCATACGCATTCAATCTCCGCTGTCTCTAAATCATTTCTGCTGCGAAAGTTAAGGGAATTAGAAATATAAACTGCTATACCTGTCTCTAGTTTTTGGTTTGAGTCTCGCCGAATAGTTTTAAAACCATTTAATGCAATGTCATCGTCTGTTATTTTGTAATTAAGACGATTTTCTGAAAGTCTAAAAAACATGAAAATTCTTATTTTGAATGTATGTAAGTTCGAGTAGTTTACCTAGAAGATGGTAGATATTCAGATGGCCAAGTCGTAGACCATCCTTTTGAAACCAATGTACATTATTATCAGCCAGTATTGTAATAAAATATAATTTAAAAATAAGTTAAAAATGCAGTTACACACAAAATATAATCGCAAAGAATTTAAACTAATTGTACTTCCTCAAGGAAGTGGAATTTAAGGGGGACAAACTTGCAGGAAATACAATATTTAATTTTTTTTAATGGATTCAACTAAAACTAATACAATTTCATCTAAGAGAATTGTCTGCAGTATATAAAAATTGTCACAAAACAATCAGGCATACAACTTATCACACCATTACTACTCAACAAAACAAATTGAAGTTATACGTGAGATGTAAGAGAGAATAGTGAGCGTAGGATTGAGAGGAATAAGCACAGAGATAATAATAATAAGAAAACAATAGTATAATACGATAGAGTTATTAGAAAATTGGAAACAAATTTAGATACACATGTGGCCGTGTCTCTTACATTTATGACGTATAATGGAAATATAGCCTACAGTATCTGACAGTCTTTGGTGACCTCGTAGCGTTCTATGATTTACTAGCAAAACCATGCATTTACAGCTTGCGTTTACTCACTTCTTAATCCACGCCTCTTTTCCTTGATCATAAAACAAACGAAGTTTTTTACCAACTTCGCGCCCTGACAGTCAAAACAGGGAGCGAATGAGGTTTGTTTACCTGAGTTTTTCACGCTAGCTGATCTGTCAATCATCGGATATCGGACAGACCGCACGTGGAAAAACGCCAGACCCTTTTGAAGTGAGTCGCTCGGGCAAAAATATTTTTCAGAGTACCCTTTGATGTTCGTACACACAGGGGGAGTTAACTCTGTGATCTCCAGAAGCGGGCTAAATCTACGAGAACCCTTTACACGGTTTTAAGTCTCTGTTGTAGATTAGCAACGCCTGACAGAGCGTCCGTGAAAACCTTTCATCTGGGGAATTTAGGTTTCTGATTTCTCTGCTATGCACAATAATGTGAAAATTAGCATCCTCTAGAGAGCAGATAACCATGATGATATATAAACTGTGTCTTCCCAAACCGTCTATCAGTTGTCGCTCAGAATTTTTCGGATAGTCTAAACACGTAGTCTAAAACCATTGTGGAAGATGTGTTAATAGCTTCGTGGGGATTTCATTCTGATTTTCTTGTAATAGACATTTGTGCTTAAGTGTTAAAGTGTTAAAGCTTGTTACCATTATAATTCACTTACAGTTCTAGCTGTTAAGAGCAGTGAAATAATAATAACGCGTGGACATCTCTTACCAGTTGTTCAGTTTAAAGTAAATTTTACCACCCGCTTTCTCACACAAGAAGAGACGTTTTAGTTGACTAATTAATACACTAGGCGCGACTGATAAGTGACATAATAGAATTCACGTTATATTTCATTTTGTGTAATTTTAGTAAGTGATTGTTATTTAATACCAAACGACGACCCACAGACGCCGACACTCTAATAGTATTAACGACAGGCGATATTTGTTAAGTGCGCGTATGGATAATTAAATAATAATAGACATTGTACGCTGATCGTTAACGCGAGTCAGTGGCTGGGAGGGCGCATACCTTGACCCGACCTAGAGATGCCGCACTAGCGAAAGCTGACCGGATAGGAAAAGGCTAGAGACACCGTGTGCCTTTTAAATTTAATCAGGACTGACGGAGTGGATAAGAAATCGTCTTGTCCCCAGGTGTGTACATATATGTAGCTATATATAATAGTAGCATTTTTCCATAATGTTTCTTTATTCTTAAGCAGACCTGATCAAGGGCGACCAGCGGTCTTTTTTTCTTTTTCTTCATTTACTGATTGGTGAATGATGTCTTCTTTTTGGCTTACGCGTCCCCAAGTTTATTTGTGAACAGGATTGGCCAAAGAGACAAATAAACGTTTAATTAGTAAATTTAACTGGACTATAAAACCCAGAAATATTTTGTTCAATTTTTTCAGCCCACTGTGGTGTAACACAAATAACATTACTCTCGACTTTTGACAGTCGTATCCAAGTGGATTATATCCAGAAGAGTTACGCTGTTTCAGAATCGGCACTCACATAGAGCCAGCCGATAGGATTACCATCAATTATCGATTGTAACAGTTTTTTTAGCAACCAGATGTTTCCAAATACTGGAAGTATTTTCTACTGTTTTACTGTGAACACAAGGTCTCTTTTTCTACACTAACTATTCGAGGTGACATTTGTCTATCCAGGAATAAACCACCAAATTAGGCGTCCACCTCGTTACTCTTACTTATTGAAGAATGGTCCGGGGCCAATTTGGGTCATACACCTGACATTTTTTTATATTCAGGATAATTGTGTTTCAAAGGATATCACCAAGATTAGGTAATCGTGATTTAATGGCCACTGTATGTCAGAGAGAGAGAGAGAGAGAGAGAGAGAGAGAGAGAGAGAGAGCGAATATTTTCTTTCTTTGTTACAGGACCGTACTAACCTGGATTTTGCTTAAATGTTGTTTACTTTACTGGATAGCTGTTGCGGTCATTTTTGACGGAGTTTCAAACGTCAATTTATTTGTCGTATTTTTTCACCCTGGTCAAAGTTAGGGAACTATGTCTTAACTTTGCGGTGTCAGGTTGATTAGGGGTTATCTCCCCTTTTGGTTCATTCATTGAGTTTGACCAGTATTGAGATAGGGTCAAATGTACATAGTTCTGGGCCATTGCCCATGCGCAGTTTGGGGCTCGAAGGGTTAGACTTCCGTGAGGTAGAGATGTGAACTGGCTTCTGTGGGACGTGAATGTCCGTTGTATTTTGGGGAAGGAAAATCTTCGAAGTGACTGCGTTGTCAGTTTTCCCCAGTGATTTACTGTACATCAGGAATGACGACAGTGTTGTTTCTTGTGTTCTGAGGATTCTGTTCAAGGTAACACCGACTTTATCATTATTACGCATTCGGTTGCAGAACTTGTTAAAGGCTTACCTAGCCTGTGAGAACAGCTCACAGTTCCTATAATGCAGAACCTATATTTTGTGCTCGAGGTAGCCATTTAAGACTATTCGTCTTCATTTGATCATAAGTCCAGTGACGAAGTTATATATGGTGGAAACCGCAGGTTGGCGGTATATTTATACAATCATTATAGCAGGGTTTATGCAACCTGCTTATGAAGAATACACAGCTGACGTCATATTGAGGCCCTGTGTTTCGGCCAATACTCTACAGCATGATAAGATGCAACTGGCGTGTCATGCCAAGTTGAACGACGGCCCTGGTAATATTATTACATGATTTAGGATCTCGTCTTTTGTATGACGGAGTTATTAAGGTATCTGACGCGTTAAGTCAGGGATACCAAAGCGGCATTGTGAACTGAACTTTAAAGGACATACCACTATTGACCATGCCCACATATTTGAATGTTTTCCAGCCTTAGAATGCCTGATATGTACCAATCGATCTCAGTTAACATGATGTACACGATCCTGCTTACATTGACTGTTCCTGTGATACTACTGTTAGTCCTGTGATTAAATGTGTGAACTGTTACCAGTAGTTACAACCATCATTGGCTTCCGTGTGAGTGTGACTGGGTGAATTGTCTACATATATATAAGCCTAAACGCATTCGTGTCTCTACACACCGATGTCTCACATCATCATCATCATCATCATCGTACAAGAACCATGTATGCTGTCAGCGTGAGTGACCTAGATCTTCACCGCACCATTACACTGTTGAGGTGACATCAACACGCATACCTGGCCAACTACACATCAACATTAGGGGACCCCACGAAAACACAGTAACAATAGCATTTAGTAGGAACTTTGTTCGTTTATTACTGTCTATTCTGTAACATAATGCTGATCTTTGACCTTTGCGGTTATTAACTTGTTGTTTTCTTTTTTTTCTTCTCAGTAAGGGGAGGGCACGTGAATTCTGTTATTTTCCTATGTATGTAAATCTGATTTTGTTTGATCTTTCTTTAGATATTCAATGTCAAGTTTAAATGATAATAAACAACAAAAGAAACTTAACTTTGTGTGTTGGTCAGACCCATACACAATTAACCATAGTTTTTCATGTTTGTGTGTCTTGTTGTCACATCGGTGTTTGTGTAGTTAAACTTATATTTACATGTGGGGAGGGAAAGATTGTCTTGTACTAAATTATAGTCGTATAGGTAGGCTGGAATAGAGAAACTACTCATTCCAGAGACAGATCTTCTTAAACTATTCACCCGTGAAATCGATTCTCACACCTTTATTACTGACGTACTTATCACCATCCACTCTACTCAGACGGGACCATAAATAACTTTCAAACCTATCTAATTACTACAACAATGTTAGTATTCTTTTTCCTCAAATGATCTGTCAATCATTCTGAGGGGTTTTGTGCTGACTCAGACGTATTTGTTTTCCTTTATTTTTCTTTTATTTATTCACCAAGTCTTCAGGATATTGGTCTTGTCCGCCAGAGATGTTTATTTCTTGATTAGTGATCGTATAGATTTTATATTTACAGTTCGTTCTTCCCTCAATCTTGCGATGGTTATGCTTGGGGAGACAGCTTTAATAAATTATAGTTGTACTTGTTTAAGGTCACTTATCCAACTGGAACTTCTTTAAGTGAGTTGAAACAAGTCTTGTCATCAATTAAAACAATTTTAATTAGAACTGGTGAACAACCGTGAACAAATATGAAGACATTCCTCTTCATAAATTTCATGTGTCATTAACAGTCACGTGATCAAATAATTTCTGTAGACATTTGTTCTGGATGTACAATCACAGTACCTCCTTTTACCTCAAGCCACTGTGGCACATAACATTCATCTTGTTTAAAAATGTTCTTCAAAGATTTCTCATTATTTTTCATCTTGGGCGCTAGACTAAGTGAGGTCTCTATCTTGCTTGTTAGGTTTGAAAGTTCAGAATTTTCTTCTAAGTTCCTCAAACTGAAGGCTCGACTTTATAGTCTATTTGCTTATCAAGATGTCCGCTGAAAATCTAACAAAAGTTTTGCGACACTGTACTTACGTGAAATTAAATTCACAATATTGGAAATAAATCTGCTTCTCAACTGAGATGATGAAAATATCATTTACTTGGTAACTGCAAGGAATCTGTATTCGTTGGCCAAGGACTTTTTGTAGCAGACTGGGGGTACACGCCAGGTCGACACCGCTCCTAGTTAAAACTACGTCCGTGCAAGTTGGCGATCAGGAACAGACTGCTTTGTTCTCTACAGTTTTTGTCCAGCTAAAACTTCGCGTGGTCGAATATTGCCGTCGATGGCCTTGATTGGTGTAAAAAAATGTTCCAACTTATTTGATTGGATACAGCTATTAGGCACCGTCAACTGTTTAACATAAAATTTAACTAACCCTGTGTAAATTAGATGACGTTGCTATGCGATTCCCGTCAAAAGACTTGAGTTCGCATCTAAAGTCTATTGTTAGAAAAATGTAATTTTTCTTGTTTAGTGATAAACTGTAGTAAGTACATTTGTCGTTTTTTTAAAGTTCTTAGCTCGCTTCTTTAATCTTGGGTTATTCTTATGCTAGATCTCTATCACGTTTCTCTACTGTTTCAGCACGGATAACGCTGTCGTGGTAGGCCGTCCGGTCGCACACACTACTCTAAAGGGAGCAGTTTACTGTAACTACATCTGAAGAGCCTGCATTAATATTTCTGGACTATATTGAGTAAGTTGCCGTAAATCGGATGAACTGTGAGAATTCCGTTCTGGGCGGGTGGAGACAGGGTGAGGAAACTCCCATTTTCTTGTTGTAGTTTCTGCGTTGCGATTAAGTGATTTATGGGAGGAATGGGTGTTACTTGTCCAGTCTGTCCATCTGTCCAGTGGTGTCTGTTATGCAGTTAGTGGCTGGCGTGTCTGTCGTGTGGGTAGTGGGAGATACATTTGGTCATAAAGATTAGCGTGGGAGGTATGCTTAAGTGTAGCTTTTCTAGATACAAGAATGTCAGCTGAGGATGGTGACTGATGGTTATGAGCGGCTGTGCCTGGGTTTACCGTGTTAAGTGTATAATTTGTGTCCCTGGGGGATGAATGTGTGTATTTCTGGTGTGTCATCTGAGGAAACTTTAAATGTTTGGCTAGGTAGCTGGTCCCTAGTTTAGAAGTGTGCACTTGATCTCTGTATAGCAGTTTTTTTGGCGCACATGACTTAGATGTGAAAAAGGGTGTGTTGTTTATGGCGCGCTTTACGTAGCTGGGTGGAATTATAGAAGAAATATATGTGGATGTATTAGGAAATTTTTCTTTTATGGTGTCAATCATTCTGGAGATGTCGGATAGGTTAAGAATGTGTCCATTTGTGCTGTGTTTTATCCCTACGTGTAGTGTTGTTTTCTTTATGTTGGTGTTTGTGTTGAGACGGCTTATTTCATTGGGAACTCCTCCTATTCTGGCTCCTGGTAATGGTATAACACTGACTATTACCCCTGGTGTTGTTGACATTCGATCGCTGTGAATGTCATTTAGCAATGCGTCCCTGATAATAATTTTAGTTGTGTTGTGAGGAATGTGACGATCAGGATGTGGTTGAGGTCGTGTGCGACTGTGCCCGAGCAGGTCACGGTGCCAATGAGTGTGTTATGTGCCCGCGTCAGTTAAATGTGCAAGTAGTTATATTGATTTTATTTTCAATTGGAGTTAATCCTTTTGATGTTGTTGTTATTCAAGTGCTAACTGGCCTTCCACCAGAGATAGTAATACTTGACTTTTGCTCATTTTTTTTTCCAGGTTCATTCTTCCCTTTAGGTTTAGTGATAAGCAATCTCGTATAATGGTTTTCAAATGATCCAACTGTAATACAGCAATTGTAGAAAAGTCAATTAGAGTTTATTGATGTCTTTAGGCAAACACTGTAAATTTCACAATGATTGTTGGTTATCCAAGAGGAACATTTATATATCCACAATGATATATATATATATATATATATATATATATATATATATATATATATATATATATATATATATATATATATATATATATATATACTGAAGCACATTAAAAACGCACCACTATTATATATACTGTTGCCGAGAGGCTGGGAAAAAAATGTGTGGGAATGGATTTTCTTCGTGTTTGTCATGAGGTAGAGAGCGAATGGCTGCTGGAATGGAAAGTGCATGATTCAACCCACGGGTTTGTGTACAGACTACATGAAAACAATGAAAGTTACACGTGCAACACGATTCCCAACAGCTATGACCCTGAAAATGTGTACGCGTTGTGGCAGTATACTCGGTATAAAAAGGCCGTTGAGACAAAACACTCAGTACATGTGCTTGAAATGCCACGACTATCTGAAAACGAGCCATTGGTATGTTGGAGACCGGAATGAGCTCGCGGGCCATTGCCAGAAGGATGAATTGCCACCACAGCACTATTGTACGTCTCAATGAACGTTACGGAACCACTGGCAGTGCCCGGGATAGACTTCGGAGTGGCCAACCATGAGTTACTACCCCTGCGCAAGATAGTCATGTGGTGCAGAGTCACCTAAGGAACCGTTCTCTCCCGGCAAGTCAAACAGCAAGAGCAATAGTGGGTAGACGTGGGCAAGTCTCTCGAATGACAGTCATATGACGACTCAGAGATACAGGCCTTACTGCAAGACGACCTTATGTTGAGCCAAACTTGACTCACAGACATCGTACGCAGCGCCTGCCATGTGCAGAGCAACATGTCAGATGGACTAGACTGCAGTGGAATGCTGTCTTATTCACAGACGAGAACAGATTCAACATATCCTTTGCTGATGGACGTATGCGGATTTGGCGACGGTGGGGAGATCGCTTTTCAGATTGCTGTGTTCGTCAGCACAACCGATTTGGAGGTGGCAGTATTCACATTTCGGGAGGATTCAGTTTTCACCATCGCTTGCCTCTTCACGTCTTCCGTGGAAATGTTAATGCTGTGACATGTCGAGATGAGGTTCTGGATGCATTGGTTGCTCCTGCGTTCACAAATTATCCAGACTTGCAGCTTCTTCAGCAGGATAACGCAAGTGCGCCCACCGCATGCATTACGCAGCAATATCTACAGCAGAAGAACATTGTGACGATTGATTAGCCTGCCCTGTCACCAGACGTGTCCCCTATAGAACATCTGTGGGACGAGCTTGGACGCAGAGTCTACAGGCAAGGTTCTCCAGCTAATCTGCAACAGCTCGAAGCTGCTCTTACACGTGAATGGGACTTGATTCCCCGGAATTTCCTTCAGAGGCTTGTGCGTTCCATGCGGAGCCGCTGCCAAGCTTGTTTGCAAGCACACGGTGGACATACCAGATACTGAGGATAGTGTGAATGAATTTTTTTATTGGTTGCATTTTTGGTTTTCTCCCTTGCCTGCACAGAATGCAATGAATTTCATAATAATCAAATGTACAAATTAATGACCAGCATGAATTCATAGGAAAATGAATAAAGATTCCAAATATGTAAACTTGTAAACACTTATATTTACATTTCACACTCTGTTCCTGGATTATACAGGTGGTGCGTTTTTAATGTGCTTCAGTATATATATATATATATATATATATATATATATATATATATATATATATATATATATATATATATATATATATATATATATATATATATATATATATATATATATATATATATATATATATATATATATATCCAATGGAATAATTACTAGCTTGTCTACTTACAAACTTGTCTTGATATTCCCAAAGACGAAGTTCACTTAAAACTATTTGTAAAATCCTCAACAGTCCAAAATCATGGAATCATTGGAATCATAAATCCTGAAATCACTGCCCTTTCTCGCACTTCTCTCCTATTTACACTATTTCTTCATTTTCCCGCCAATTTTCACACGATGCTTTCTTTTTTTCATACGGTACAATTATCTACATTTGCACACGTTTTCTCAGCTTTTCGACTTTTTCCACACGTCTTTCTCTCTAAACAACGAAAACAACGAAAACAAAATTCCATTCAAAATAGCATTTTCCTTGGGACTCTCACTTCTTGACAAAAAAAAAAGTTAGTTGCTTATCCTTTACAGGACGTGGCAATCAACCCCAGCTTTTATTGGCTGTTTGTGATTTTTCTAGACAATTGTTACGTACTATCAACTAACTACCTCATGCTAGTGACTGTTATAAACCACTAAGCTATTGGTAGAGGCTCACAGAAAAAAAAATTGTAAAACGAGGGATACCAGTATTTTTATAATGCGTAAAACGGGAGATACATAGAATTTGTTAATACACTTCGCCATTAAACAGTATTGATGTACACTACTTCTCAACAATATCAATATGTGCAACGCTGTGAATTAGTCATCACCATAATGTTAACGTACTTAATGCTAACATTTTCAAAAAAATAATTGTATACGATTTTCATTGGTTGTGAAACAACACAAACAAAAACAAAAAAAAATACTTTGGCAATATTTAACAGAAATGACTAATATTCACTAAGTATTTAACAATCGTAAATGTAGTAGCTGCTACGAACATCAGCCTAACAGCATAGAACTAATCGTCAAACACCAGACCGTGGGACGAGAAAATGTTATATATATATATATATATATATATATATATATATATATATATATATATATATATATATATATATATATATATATGGTGGGTTTTGATGTTATGAATTGTTGTTATGTATTATTATTGTATTAAATGAGATCAGCCGTGAAGGTCTCTGAATTTAACAAATAGTATTGTAAACTTTTCAGAGTATCTTTCCGCTACCACCCTTTTGATCTCATTCAAAATTAATCTATGTTATTATATAAAATGACTTCGTGTAGTGTCTAGGGTTATGAATGTAGAGTGTAGGGTGCAATAACCAACTAACATACAAACAAATAGTTTATTTTCCACAACAACCAACAGTATTACAACAATAACATACAAACGACACTTTAAAAGGCTATCTTATTTAAGACAGTGGTTGAAATTTGTGTAAATAGAATTTTTTACAATTTATTATCCTGATTCTAATTTATTTTGAACTAGGACTGACAATCAAAAGTGAAATCCAAAGAATCATTTACAACAGTCCAATAACACAGTAGATCTTCTGTCCATACATACAATATTATTCTAATATGAGTGTGTAGTTGTATTCTTCTACTTTGAGGTAATACTGGTATCAAACAATAGGTTGTTGGTTATAATCACTCCTTTTAAGTTATGTCTGTTTTAGTTTGTCACTTGTGGAAATATTAATAACTATTCACAGTTTTCTTCACTATCACTTTCTAGTTCTTTTAAGTTGAGCTGCCAGGTACCGAACAAGAACTTAACTTGGCAGGAGAATACAGGTAGATCGTTTCCTCTGCTCGCTTGACAATCTGTTCCACCTGTTTGATAGGCAATGGCCACTAGCATGGGCTCGAAGTATACAGAGTCCTGAATCGAGCAGTTCTCAAGCGTTTGGTACTACATTAACATCAGTACCCAGGACCCTGAAATGTGAAGGTTATGCATCCTTCTTTATACCTAGTATACAATACTATTCCACATTTAAGTACAGGTACATTACAAACAAACCAAAAGGGTCATAGCTTTATACCATTATCTTTTGATGTGACAATGTACACCAGTATTCCTCTCCCCTAATAGTTACAACGCCACTGCAATTCCAGCTGTAAACTTTTCCATACAATAGGATAGGTGTTATGCTCCTTGATGACAATCATACATATTTTCTTGTAGTCTAACACCTCTCTGATAGTCTACCACATGGTGGATCAATCTCTAGGCTCTGCCTAGGTTTGCTACAGACCCACTTACTTATAGTCATACATTATTATCTCACATTCAATTTTTATTCTAGATACATGTTAATAAAGTCAATCTTACCACATTTATTCAATGAAATACACAAGTGAACGATGACTGGCACACTTTCGATCTGCCGTTCTGTCCAGGCTTTTGAGAAATATTGTTTACACAGCACAAGCCTGCTCTCATCGCTCCTTGGCAAAATTTTGTTATAAAATGGCGTCCTCACCTAATGCTTTTCCCCCAATATCAACTACTCTGGAAAATGATTATCCTTATTTCACTTGTAAACAAAGTCTTTCAAAAATACAATTCAACTTTCTACTACGTTACTCGGGTAATATATGTTTAGTACGAGGTCGGCCAATAATATTTCGCCTTACTTCAAATTCCACCCAATCCCCTTCATCGTATTATCTTAGCCTATCTTTCACCTAATTTTTTCCCGAAAAAATATGCTATCCAATCTTAAGCAGACATGACTTGACCTGACAGTATCTCCGATTCTCTATGTATTATCCCCAATATTTGATTATCTAATGGACTATTTATGTAATTGATAACATATTCTTAGTCAGCAAAGCCACAGGTACACGAATATATGATTTTTATGGGGCTACGTTGCTTGGTTCAATATTCCATATTTTTTTCCATGTTAGTTGTTGATTTTTAAACTACCTCCCGTTCAATTCTTTTCTCATGTACTTTCAAGCTAATTACGAGAGTTTACGTCATTCGCAATAAGAGCTAAGCGTGTTTCCCTGACCGTAGGGTCCACTTTTTCTAACTTTTTCATCGTAATTTTAAAAACCGCCTAAGGCAATACTAGCAAGTAGTTTTATTTTTAGAACAATGTGAGACGTGATTTGCGTTGGGTTTTCTCCGTTTTCCCTCCCCTCTACAATGTATTTAGGCAAATACTTAGTTGACCTAGGGAAGTGGAACGTTTGTCTCAATGACGAATTTGAAAAGTAGGGTACCCTTTTGGTTCGGCCATTGCGTTATCAAATAATACGCTGAAGACGTAGGCGACAACTTACGATTCTCGCCGAAAATTTTTAGTACTTTCTTATCTTTGACTTTATGCACTATACTGTTATAATCTAATTTAGATAGTGTATTTAGAAGCTTACCACAATATATATATATATATATATATATATATATATATATATATATATATATATATATATATATATATATATATATAATGTTATATATTCAGTGGAAGGTCAATAAACAACCTTAGATATGCAGATGATACCGTGTTGTTAGCTGAAAGCGAACAGGAGTTACAAGAACTAGTGAAGCAAGTGAACAATATAAGTCATGAATATGGACTCGACATTAATATTGAGAAAACAAAAACTATGATAATTAGCAAAACAGACGATAAACCCACATTAAAGATACGCGTAAATAGGAAAATCCTGGAACAAGTCAAGAGCTACGTATATCTTGGTCATATAATAACAGAAGATGGCAGATGTGAAACAGAAATCAAGAAGAGAATAGGAATGGCCAAAGCTACATTCAACAACATGAAACATATACTGACATCCAAACAGTTATCTCACAAATTAAAACTGAGAATCATAAAGTGTTATATATATTCTGCATTTCTGTATGGTGCAGAAACATGGACGAGGAATAAGCATTTGGAAGAAAGAATTGAGGCTCTTGAAATGTGGATATATAGAAGAATGGGGCGTATCTCATGGAAAGAGATGAAAAAAATAAGGAGGTCCTAGAAAATCTAGGTATGAAAAGAGAACTAATGAGGGAGGTCAAAGTTCGGCAGCTAAAATACTTTGGCCGCATAAAAAGGCATAACACCTTGCAGAAGACCATAACAGAAAGGAGAGTTGAAGGCAAACGTGCAAGGGGAAGACAGCGCTATAAGTGGGAAGATAACATCAAGAGATGGACAGGAAAGAGTCTATCAGAGTGCACCACCAAGACAAGAGACAGAAGACGTTGGAGATCCATTACAGCCAACCTTCGTTGTGGAGATGGCAACTGATGATGATGATGATGATGATATATATATATATATATATATATATATATATATATATATATATATATATATATATATATATATATATATATAAATATATATATATATATATATATAATGACATTGGAATATACAAAAAAGGCAATATTAATCTATAATTTTATAATAAAATATTAACTGGAGCTGTACGCTCTCGTAACTGTCAATATAAAACGTGGTAAACATAATACAATCATATGATACAGGTGACCCCATCCTGCCACTGCGGTCAGTGATTTACCAGGATGTAATGGGTCTTAAACACCAAAAAAATCTGGACAAGTTGTGGTGAACTGTGTTCGTTGTAAAATCTAAATATAGAATTATTAATCTGGTTACATGGAGTTACAAAGTATTTATTAAATACGTACTCGATGCGATTGAACATTATAAAACGGTCTTTCCATAACACAAAAGGAAAGCGGTGAGTTAACACATTAAAAAAAAAACTCTCATGTGTCACTTTGGAAAAATACGTGTGTGCTTTGTTGATAGCCATTTTGTATGCTGCCGTATCATATGTGGCGAGGGTGTGGATGTTGTTGTTACTATCTTAGGTAATAGAGGGGGGAATAGGTGTAGGGAGTGAGTGAATCATATACAGGTCATACTCGTCATCGACAATTATTAAAGGAATAGCGAGAACACGATGAGTTTTGACTGCGAAAAAATCGCGTCAAGTCGTAAACAATTTTTTTGTACTGAAAAAGATTATGATGTTGAACTAGTGGTGGACGGAGTATATGTGGAAGGATAGTGAACAAGTGGTTGAATAATTCTAGAAGATCAGTGAGAGGTAAAAGGGAGGGAGGTAAGCGACTGAACTTGAGCATGTCTATGTGCGACTCTAATTTAGATAGTGATTGTGTAATGTGTGCGTATAGTGTGTTTGCTTTTGTCACAAAAAGAATAAATAAGAGGTTAAAAAAACCGTTGTAAGGCATAAGTCCTATTATTAAGATTTACAAAGGCAAAAGTGGTGTAATTTGTACAATGGTTGACTACGTCTCTAAGATCATTGAGTACTCTTCTAATCATAAAGATTTCGTACCTAACACTCTCTAAAAGGTTTGAATAACTAGAGAATTGAGATAATTTAAAGTTCTGTTTAACCTGGATAACATAGTGATCTAAATGTGCGAATGTTTGCGTAAGAGCTTAAATATCTGGGTGTTGCAGACGTCGTAACTGTCACTGTCATCAGTATCATCAGAAGGGTCTTTGACTGGGGCGGACATCTTTCTGAGAAAAAAATAAAATTTCCTACCCAAAAAAATGGATACTAGTGACTTTAGATGATGGTGGGGAACGAGGGGAAGTACTTTGTAGAGAGTACTAGTTGGGTACTATAGCTGGGAGAGTACCTTTTTTGTTATTAGAGAAGATTGATTCTCCAGTAAACCAATAATCGTTGAACTGGACGTTTACGATGTAGACAGGAGCTTGGAGATGTCCATCAAGGTAACTTCTTTCCTCGTTAATCGCTGATCACAAGAGGATGGCGTATTTCGCACTTTCGAGTGGGTGGTGGCTCCAGTTGTCGAGGGTAAGGATGAAGTCGTTTTGAACTGGTGCACCTCATGCTGCGTGTTGTGGGGCTGTCTGCGTTTTCGTCGCAATTTTATATGTACGTGCTCTTGAGGTAACCTCACAAACTTTGGTAACGGTGGTAAGTCATCTGTTGAGCCAGAATATGGGCGCTTCGTTGCTGTTCGAAATTCAGTGTTGTCCGGACTAATCACACTTTCGTGGTCACTCTCGGGATCTGCTGTGTCAAGGTCAGATTCGTGTCTCAATGGAGGGGATGGAAGAATAATATCATCTTCCTTAAGTGTGCATATAGCGCTGTCTGCGTTTTCTTCATTAGGCGGTGCTGTGTGTCGAGTATCATTATCTTCAGTATACTGGTTGTTGTAAATTGCTCTACTTTGAATCACGTGCAGGGACGTTTCGTCTTCACTATCCCACTGTTCATCAGAGTGGTAGTTGCTTGTTGAAGGTTGTTCAATTCTAAAGTATGTTTGTTGCACAATAGGCTGGCAGGAATCTATCATGGTGTCAGGGTGTTCTGGAGTAACGTGCTCGGCCTGTAACCTGGTATTTCGATATTCTAGTCTTTCGCGTAACTCAGCGAGGGGAATATCGTCTTCACTGTCGGATGTGCTTCTGTATTGTCTCATTCTGTTGACGGCGTCACGAAATTGGTCGTTTTCAGAGGTGTGCCGTTCTGCTTCTGAAACATCGTTGTCTGTGCTAGACTGTGACGTAGTGTACGATGTTTGATAACATAATGTAGCTTTTCTGATTGGTCTATTTGTGGTCTCTTTATGTGGTATAATGGGTCGATCCTCATCTTTTTTTTTATTTGCGTGACATGGGCCTTGGTAAAGATATTTCTTTCTTCGTTCTAGATCTTGTAATTAGTCGGTGTTGTCTTATTTAGAATCTTGAAACCATCCTTCCAGCGGGCATCAAATTTGTTATCACGGACATTCTTTCGGTAGTACATGTGACCGTGCAGGTGTCCCTACTAGTTGATAGCTATAACTAGGTGGCTGAGGCAGGCCTAGTCATCTATCATTCACTTTTTCTCCTACCTCCAAGTGAGACTATTTCTCCTACTGGCCCCCCTGTTCCGCCAGAGATGGTGATTCCTGGAAGAGATAAGGTTCGTCTTTTTCTTCTACCCAGACCACGTTCTTCCCTCCTTGGTGGTGTATAGCGACTGATGTGTATAGGGTGTTCTATTATTTCTATCTCTCCTATTACTCACTTCTAATAACTCTCCATTCCTTAATCTCTTCACACATCAAGCAACCTGAGTGATGTGATTCAATTTCGAAAATAACTTTTATTTACATAAGATGATCCAAGATCAACCAACATAATTCATCAGATACAGTTCTCAATTACAATGTCCAACACCAAAATGGCTTCCACCATACTTACTCTAATATGAGAGAGCGCATGAGATGTTTCGTGAATGTCAGATTCACTTGTGGTGGCGTCTTCATACTTACTCTTATATGAGAGAGCGCATGATATGTTTCATAAATGTCAGCGCTGTAAACCCTTTGTTCAATTCAATCTCGTTTAATGGCAATGCCTCATCTTCTTGGTATGACAGCCCATCCTGGCTATCTGATAATAAAAGTTATCCACTTTTTTATGCTTTAAATTATGCCTTAGCTTCAATATTCTCTTCTGTAGCTCGCTCCCTTAAATGTGAGCTTCATTAGCCTGTGACAAAGTTGCTGAAAGTCAAAAAAAATAGCTCAAAATTCCTCTTACCGTTTTAAATCGAAGTCCAACACCTATCACAATCCCTACTGTTCACCCTTATTCTATTCCTAATATGTTCATCTCAATATTTAACCACAGATAATCTATTCTCCTGAATTCCTATCGCTAAGAAATTCTAAATCTAGCTATCAGTTTCTGGATACGAACATTTGTTGACCACAAGTTCGTTTCTTGAGAGCCCTGGGCGGCACTTCTTGCTTCCGCAAAGTTTCTGATGGGACTGATCTCTTTTCGTCCTTCAATTTCCTATCTGATGATCCACAGTTGTTTTTGAGTGAATGTGATTGGTCCGTTATTCAGTTCACTCACCTATCGCCACCTACACGCTTAATTCTATGCTGTCCAACTCCGTGAACTGTGCTACATAACTGTTTATTTCTAGTCACTATTTTCACGTGCGTTTTACTCGGCACTCCGTTCTCTTAACTGTAAAGGGCGCTAATAATATTGTTATTCCCCTTAGTACTTTTTTACCTTAGTTACATTTTCCCTTCTATGTCTCTATTAAAACTGGTCTGATATGCAAATTTGGTAAACTCTAATGATATATACTTAGATTACTTTAAAGTCTAAAAAGGTTCCCTCCCTTACAAAAAACACTACATTTTCATTCTTTTATCTCCCATGTTAAGAACAAATAACTTATCACTTAAATTATTCAGATTTTCTAACCCATTTTTATATACTCTTTCATCTTGTTAACCCCAAATAACTGTTCGACTGACTTTAACTGCAGCGTATTTTACGCTGTACAACCAAACGGTGACATACGTCCCGGGGCCGTTCAAATGTATCCCGCAGGGAGACATTTGTATTCTATCAAAAAAAATCTATTATCAATGTATCCCACTAACATCTCTAATACTATTACCATAGACAACTCGAAATTACAAACAAATTAAATCGTAATAGTGAGACTACATTATAAACCTAATATCAATGCTACAACTAGAGCATCTCCTTAATTACTACTTCAACATAAAATATCATTACATGAATATATAAAAGGCATAAATGAACATTGTATTTCTTAATTCATTACCATCATCTCTCAAACAAGTAGTACCCAATAATGCAACCAAGTTTTATCCCTTGTATCTCTACATAACCAGTGCTATAAAAAATATATATATATATAGGGACGTTCATCCTCAGTGTAACATTTGCTTACGTCCATGAGTAAGACTCCATATGACTAAGTCTGGATCATTTCTCATCTCTGTTCTCTTTTTTTCCTAGTCCTGAACACCTCTATGCCTGAGATAGGTACATTATAGCAATTAACATGCACTTAAGGTACTATACATTTTTTTTTTCAATGTCAGTGTTGATCATGTAGTATGCCATATCTTGTACCTTGGGAAGAAGTCTATTAAGTTTCCAAAGACTATGTGTAGTTATTGTAGTTTGTCACACTCTTAAGATTATATATGTCTATTCTAGCATCTCATTAACATCGTACTGGAAAAACAAGTAAACAAGTAAACATTGTACTTAATACTTCTCAAACATTATCATTATACATTCTATTTATATACATATATATATATGGGCGACATGGTACTGCCTCTGGAAACAGAGGTTTGTCAGTCCTTAATATGTCTATAGTATCTGCCGTCAATGTCAGTATTCATTGCAACGGTCAGATAGGCAGAGTAGTAGAAATATAATATGTAGCGTCACCAAGCATGCATTAAACTAAACATCCCCAAAGTGACAGCAAGCAATATGTGTTACTACGTCAGGATGTGATGTGCTCGGCTGATGCTAGCCTTTGATGCATCTGTCGAAACCGTAAGCTCAGTCTGTTACTATATACATGTACCCCTGTATGTCGGAGTTAACCAAAATTCAAGACCAAAATGCCTCAACTCAGTGCGGACATGGCCATGTAAGGGTCATCTGTGTTGTATCTTACCCGACTAGTAATTAATATCAATTGTGGAAACATCTCATCTCGAAGTCACCTGTATAAACACTGTCATATGGAATAAGGTCCTTTATCTACCTTCTAATATGCGCAACTCTGAGGGAGTAGGTTATTTTCTCTTTTTTTTTTCTTCTTCTTCTTCCACTGCTGCAACACCCTGGCTTGGACTGTGACATTTCTTTTTTTTTTTCTTGTTGCCCTCTATGCCTGGTGGTGGAGAAAGTATACCTCTGAAAAACATGGACATTGCAAATTAACATGAAAACTTTTAACCTAAGTCTTGGTAAGTCTCATCTTGTGAAGAAGCGTATTATTGTCTCTTTTAGAAATCTGTATCTTTCTTGAAATATTGTTCAATTGTTTTATGAAATAATTCATTGTTTAATCTAACTTCTCAGTTACGTTGGTCTCTTGTATAAACTATTTCATTATCACTCTGAATATCGCGAGAGTACAGTAGCTATCACTCATGTGCATGTGATCAAAGTCTTATCACTACATATAATGTTTCCTGTTTATGTGATTACTGTAGTTGATTACTATCTATACTGTTGCTCACCATTAAGTTTCTTCTAACTTTTTTTCACAAAGTTAGTGTATAATATAAATGTGTAAGTGTACTGAGATGTCAACAACTACTTGAGTTTACCACTGAGACCTAATGAACTAACTAACCGTTGGATACCGTTGATTGGGGTACCTTGATTAAGCACTATAGCTGGGGAAGTGCTGTGAATTAGTACTATATGCTGGGGAAGTACTTTACGGCGATTACACTGTTTGTATGAGTTTGGAGATCTCTTTTGCACGCTCCATCAGTGTAATTTTCTCTACTGTAGAGACGACTGTCGTACTGATGAAGTTGGTATCAGTTGTGATGTTATTTATAGTCGCTCTGCAGGAGGATGAGGACGAACGAATTAATGTTGTTGTTGTCAGTATGACAATAGCTTGTTTACTTGATGTTTACATTCTGAGTCTGGTGTTGGTAAAGTCGTCCATTCTTTCAATGTTATTTTCTTTGCTTTATGTTGATAAGTTCTGATTGTATAAGTAGTACCATCTCGTCAGCAATATTGTTGCTAAAGTTTATAAGCTGTGCTGTAGGTCTTCGATGATGATAATAAGTTTTGTTGTTTCTCTGTGGTTGTAAGGATATCTCATCTTCATCATTTCAACTGTAGTATATAAGCTGGGGTTAGCTTGGCTAGTGGTTGTGGTTGTTGACTCATTCTTCCTTCTGTACGGCTCCGGTTCTGCTGCATAGTTCCATCTTGTTGCTTGTATGTCACTTGTCATCACCTGTTCGCTTCACATGATCACTGGGGATGCGACAGGTGTCACAGGGAATATGTTATGGCTGACGTAGGGATAGGGAATGATGGTTGTGACCATGTGATAACATTGCAAACACTGATGCGTTGTCTCTGTGTAGTGTGGCCAGACTTCTTATGTGATTCTTGCTTCTTTGTTTCTTCTGTAAGGTTTCGACTCCGCTGTAGTATGTCATTTCCCGTTGACTGCAAAAAGTCTCCCATCTTCAATGTCCCGACTTGATCGTCTAGGCTGATGTTAACTTGTGGCTGGTAGTCATGGTTGGCTTCTGTTTCCTTCTGTAAAGTTCCAATTCGGCTGATACTTCTGAAGGTGTGAGTGATCGTCTTCTGTCATCACATGTTCGCTTCACATGATCACTGGGGTTGCAACAGGTGTTGCAGGGAGTATGTTGGGATTAACGAAGGAATAGGGAATGATGGTTGTGACCATGTGACTAACATTGCGAACATTGATGTGTTGTCTTTGTATTGCAGGTAGACTCATGTGCTTCTTGCTTCTTTGTTTCATCTGTAAGGCTTGGACTCCGTTGTACTGTTTCTTCTTGTTGATTGTAAAGGTCTATTATCTTCCATGTCCCGTCTTGATCATATAAGCTAGGATTAACTTGTAGTTGATAGTTGTAGTTGATACTTTATTTCATCCCATAATTGCTGTCTTCTTGTGGTGCTTCATCAAAAATCTAAGTCTGTAGTATTTCTGCCGTCGTCACCACGACTTACTATTTCCGTCGTCACCACGACTTTACACAAAAATTTTCTTGCCGTACTACCGCGGCCTCAAATGTACGTCTTACATCTCCATTACTCTTCTCCCCTACTGCAGTATCCTATTGGTCAGGTGTACTCAGTTGTCTGTTGTGTGCGGTACAGACCAATTATACTTAGGCTTCTCAAGACTAAGTTGCCGCCGCCATTTTGTTTATGTATAGTGCTATGATTGTCCTCACATAGCCTCTATCTCTTTCTTCATTACTTCATCTCCAAAAATTTCATAATCATGGCCTCCTTGGCTCTAAGCGTTTCTAACGCTATCTGTTTATCAATATCTTTAGTCTCTTCTGCTATTCTGACTTCATTAACACTTTGCTTCCTCTCTACCTCTCTATCTCGTATATCTCCCGAGTTTCTCTCAACCTCTCCACTTCTTACTTCATCAACCGTTTGCCTCGGTTTCTCTCTAATTTCCATTACTTCCCTTCTCACACTCCCTGAGTTCCTCTCAGGTTCTATGTCGCTACCGCGACCTCTAATTATACTCCTATTTCTCTCCTCCTCTCTACTACTACTGTTTCTATAAGCTTCTCGGCTCTTGGATCGGTAACCTCGTCGATCCGTATCTCTCCTTCTACTATCACTTCTATGTCTCAGCCTGTCTCGGCTCTTGGATCGGAAATCCCCTCGATCTGTATCTCTTAATATGCTATGTCTCTACTCTCATAGCTTCCTCCTATGTTGACTTATTCATCAACTTCAGCATCTCCAATGCTAACTGTTGTTTGTCAACTCCTTGTCTCCCTTATTTTGTTTGCGGTACAGACCACCTATACTTAATCTTCTCAAGACTAAGCTGCCGCCGCCATTTTGTTTACCTCTCATAATATGCTATGCCATCACTCACATAGCCTCCTATATTTCCTCTATATGCTTATTTATCTATAAGCTCCATCAATTTCAACACCATTGTCTCTTTACTTATTCGCCATGTCGAAAAACTTCATCATTATGGCTTCCCTCGCCTTAAGCGCCTCTAACGCTATCATCTTAGCAATATCTATATCTGCCTCTTCCTCTATTTCTCCTCTGAATTCTATTCCGATTTGCTTGCTCTCTCCATCTCTTCTCGTTTCTGTCATCTAACATTTTCGTTATATCCATATCTAATTCATTTCTTATCTCTAGAAACTGTGTCCGATACTTTTGTTCTAGCAATGTCCATACTGTTCTTCTTGACCCGTCAAATCCAGGCTGTGCTATAATGACTTCTATTTCCTTCTTCAACTGCTCTATGTTTGGTCCAACCGCTTTGACCATTTTCTTAGTCATGTCATTCTTGTGCTGAAGTTCTTCTACAAGTCGTCTTTGTTTCTTCTTAACTGTGTCTTCACCCTCCTCTTGGATTACATCTCTCACAAGCTGTCTTACTTCATTTATTCTTTGTGATAAGTCCATATCAAACTCGAATTCTAACACTCTGTGCAACGACTTTATTGACAAGATGTTGGGGTCGCTTCCTCTTATGTTGCGTCTTATTGTTTCTTTTAACTCATTTACACTTGGTTGGGACTTCTTACTAGTTTTTTTCATCTGACTTGTACATCCAGGGTAACTTTTCTTATTTATCGGCCCATAATATCTATGGCCTTCTTCGTCCGTTGCATACCCAAACTCGACCGACAAATATCCTTCTGCATTTTCGTCTGAGTCTATTTCATCTTCATCTGACGATGCACCGTCTGAGTAACTTGATGATGAATCTGAGAAGTAGTTGCTATCCCTGATCTTGACATGCCAGTACTCAAGTTCCTCCAATACTCTCTCCACAAGTCTGCGAAGTTCATCTTGTCTTCCCGATAAGTCTGTATGAAACTCTCTCTCCAGACATGACCGTATATAATCTACTACTACTGTGTGAGAACTAACTCCCTCCAGTAGGTCTTTTATTGCTGTCTTTAACTCCTGTTCACTTGGATTAGGTACCTTGATAATTTTCTTCTCCTTTGGACCACTGTTAACATTCTGCACTGTACTTGTACGCCTGCATGATGTGTCAGCGTTAAGGTCAGCATCTGTTTGTGTTGCTGAGACTGCAGCTCTGTTCTCTGTTTGTATTGTTGAATCTGCAACTTTATTCTCTGTTTGTGTTGCTGAGTCCATCTGTGCTGATGCTGTATTCTCTGTTTGGGTTGCTGAGTTCATCTGTGCTGATGCTGTATTCTCTGTCTGTGTTGCCGAAACTGTCGCTGTATTCTCTGTCTGTGTTGCCGAAATTGTAGCTGTATTCTCCGTTTGTGTTGCTGAGTTCATCTGTGCTGATGCTGTATTCTCTGTCTGTGTTGCCGCCATTGTAGCTGTATTCTCCGTCTGTGTTGCCGAAACTGTCGCTGTATTCTCTGTTTGTGTTGCTGAGTTCATCTGTGCTGATGCTGTAATCTGCTTCAGCTGCTCCTGATTCTTTTGTAAATTGGGGCTGTTGTCTCTTGAATATTCATTATCTAAAAGAACTCCGCTTAACTCTGGAACTGGTATGTGACTTTGCTCATTCAGGTCAGTTCTTTCTGGATCTTTGTATGTAACAGCTTCTTGTTTCTTATCTTGCACTTGATCTTGAATGTTACTTAGACTTGACTTTCCCATCTGAAGAAGTAATGTCTTTATGTCTTCTAGAATACCTATTCCTCTTGACACTAGACTGTTCAGCATCTCATCAACAGTTTCTTGCTCTGGAATATTAGCAACTGTTTGGACTTTTCTGCACCGTTTATCTTTCTTACGTGCCTGTTTTTGACTCCATAGCATCGACAAGAATGTATCTGGCGTTATAATTGTACTGTCATTCTTCATATAACTTTCTTCCGATGTCATCTTGTCTGTATTATTGACCATTCTCAGCTGCTCAAATTTTCTATCAATAAATTCGCACGGTGCATCATAATAAATGTCTTCTACTTCTGTTATATCCCTATTTCTTTCTTTAGATGTCAGGTTTTCTATCTTATCGACCATTTCAATATTGTACGAATCAGGTAAGTCATCTGTTTGTACTGCGACATTTGTAACTTGTTTTGATTTAATCCTGATTGGGATTAGACTCTTCTTACATCTGTCATCTGTTTGTACTGCGACATTCGCTTTCTGAGGCTCTATTCTAGCAACTACAGGTTCAGTTCGTTTTTTCAAGTTTAATCTTGGTCTTCCTTCTTTGACTTTGAATGGTTGTAGCTTGATTTCAACAATCTCCTTTATTTCAATCTTATAAACTTTCGCAACCAATCCATCGACTATTCTTATGCATGGGAAATCGACTGCATAATTCCTGCAACGTTTTAGCTCAGAAGCAAAGTCTCTCAATGCTATTCTTTTCTTTCTGTTTTGTATGGTTCTTGCGCAACTCTCCATGTTTGAATGTCTCTTTACAATTATTTATTCTTCTCTGTGTCTTCTTGTTCTGATGGTAGTGGCTTATATAGACTGTTGTTGATGTTGTTGCTCCATCTCTCCTTGTGATGTGGCCATGTCGCTGTAGGAGGAGTGGTCACGGCGCCAAATTAGTCTTATGTGACCGTGCAGGTGTCCCTACTAGTTGATAGCTATAACTAGGTGGCTGAGGCAGGCCTAGTCATCTATCATTCACTTTTTCTCCTACCTCCAAGTGAGACTATTTCTCCTACTGGCCCCCCTGTTCCGCCAGAGATGGTGATTCCTGGAAGAGATAAGGTTCGTCTTTTTCTTCTACCCAGACCACGTTCTTCCCTCCTTGGTGGTGTATAGCGACTGATGTGTATAGGGTGTTCTATTATTTCTATCTCTCCTATTACTCACTTCTAATAACTCTCCATTCCTTAATCTCTTCACACATCAAGCAACCTGAGTGATGTGATTCAATTTCGAAAATAACTTTTATTTACATAAGATGATCCAAGATCAACCAACATAATTCATCAGATACAGTTCTCAATTACAATGTCCAACACCAAAATGGCTTCCACCATACTTACTCTAATATGAGAGAGCGCATGAGATGTTTCGTGAATGTCAGATTCACTTGTGGTGGCGTCTTCATACTTACTCTTATATGAGAGAGCGCATGATATGTTTCATAAATGTCAGCGCTGTAAACCCTTTGTTCAATTCAATCTCGTTTAATGGCAATGCCTCATCTTCTTGGTATGACAGCCCATCCTGGCTATCTGATAATAAAAGTTATCCACTTTTTTATGCTTTAAATTATGCCTTAGCTTCAATATTCTCTTCTGTAGCTCGCTCCCTTAAATGTGAGCTTCATTAGCCTGTGACAAAGTTGCTGAAAGTCAAAAAAATAGCTCAAAATTCCTCTTACCGTTTTAAATCGAAGTCCAACACCTATCACAATCCCTACTGTTCACCCTTATTCTATTCCTAATATGTTCATCTCAATATTTAACCACAGATAATCTATTCTCCTGAATTCCTATCGCTAAGAAATTCTAAATCTAGCTATCAGTTTCTGGATACGAACACTTGTTGACCACAAGTTCGTTTCTTGAGAGCCCTGGGCGGCACTTCTTGCTTCCGCAAAGTTTCTGATGGGACTGATCTCTTTTCGTCCTTCAATTTCCTATCTGATGATCCACAGTTGTTTTTGAGTGAATGTGATTGGTCCGTTATTCAGTTCACTCACCTATCGCCACCTACACGCTTAATTATATGCTGTCCAACTCCGTGAACTGTGCTACATAACTGTTTATTTCTAGTCACTATTTTCACGTGCGTTTTACTCGGCACTCCGTTCTCTTAACTGTAAAGGGCGCTAATAATATTGTTATTCCCCTTAGTACTTTTTTACCTTAGTTACATTTTCCCTTCTATGTCTCTATTAAAACTGGTCTGATATGCAAATTTGGTAAACTCTAATGATATATACTTAGATTACTTTAAAGTCTAAAAAGGTTCCCTCCCTTACAAAAAACACTACATTTTCATTCTTTTATCTCCCATGTTAAGAACAAATAACTTATCACTTAAATTATTCAGATTTTCTAACCCATTTTTATATACTCTTTCATCTTGTTAACCCCAAATAACTGTTCGACTGACTTTAACTGCAGCGTATTTTACGCTGTACAACCAAACGGTGACATACACTCTGTCGCCTACATTAAAGCTTTCCAGCTTGAAATTCTTGTCGTGGTGTTTCTGTTTCTTTAAAAATGCTTTCGCAGTATTCTTATGTGCTATTCGGTGGACCTTGAATTTCTCTTTTAAAATCACTTCTATTGGGTCTTCACCTACATATTTCCGTTGGGGCTGTAACATATTATCCAGGGGACATGAGGGTTCTCTTCCATAGAGCATGTAAAATGGCGACATACCAGTAGTGTCGTTTATTTTCACTCTAATGGCCTCCAATGCTTGGTTGATGCAAAGATCCCAATACTGTGTATTTCCACTGATATACTTCGCGAGAACATCATGCATTGTTGAGTATAGGCGTTCATTTCTGCCATTTGACTGAGGGTGATAATAACTCGTGGTAGTATGGGTAATGCTGAAGCATTGCTTTGAAGGGATTCCCAATGAACTGTTTGCCGTTATCAGATATGATACGTCTGGGACAGCCATGTCTTGGTAGGAATTCTTGGATAAAATATTCTGTAACCGTTTCAGATGTGATGTTTTTGAGAGGGTAACATTCCGGCCATACTGAATACTGGTCTACAATGTGCAAGATATGTCGGTTCCCTGACTGTGTGATGGGATATGGTCCCGATATATCGATGCTGATTGTCGCCATTGGGAAATGTTCTACTTGCATTGCTTGGAGTGGTGCTTGTGATGGTTTCATATTTCGCATTTTACAGATTCTGCATGTGTGAACATATTCAATGACATCTTTGTATAGTGAAGTCCAATAGTATCGTCGTCTAATGATATCAAATGTCTTGTCTCTCCCAACGTGACCATTTTTATCATGAAATTGGGACAAAACCAACGGTACTAGGTGTTTTGGTATGTATTTCTGTAGCTGTCCGTCTTGTTTGGGGTCAATGTGGTACAATACTTCGTCTTGGATCGTAAGCGTCGGAAATCTGTTTGGGTTTTCTTGAGCTTGTTTCATGCGTTTTGTTATGTCTGGATCCTTCTTCTGCTCACTTGCCATGTGGAAGTCATCTGGATCACTGTCTGGTTTTCATTGTGATTCAGACTGCTGTGTGTTCTCAGATATGTCATGTTGGTTGGAGCTGACAACATTTATTTGTTTGGTATTATCATCAATTTCCGTCGATGTGGATGGTTCTTCTTTCACTGTAGTGTTCTGCGTTTTGCTCTGCTCATATGGAATCCTAAACAACAGATCTGCACATGTGTTCATGGTTCCGGGGATGTACTCTATGATGGTATCGTAGGATTGGAGGTTAATGGACCATTTCTGCAGTTTCTTACGTTGTTCATGTGTCTCAGAGAGCCACTTGACTAGGGGTTGATATTCCGTCCTGATTATGAGCCTGGTTCCTCGTACATAACAACCAAATTTCTGTATTGCATAATGGATCGCGTATGCTTCCTTTTCTGCCGTCGACCATCTCTTTTGGGACTTAGATAGAGCATGCGAAAGAAACACGATAGGTTTCTCATTGGGGATTTCAGGCAAAATTGGTTTTTCGTTTAATGTGATGGGTTGGACCAAACATGCACCATCGGCGTTGTCCGAGGCGTCAGTAAATAATACCATGGGTTTGGATGATTCTGGGTGAGCAAGTAAGGGGATTGTAGTCAAGGCCTCCTTCAGGTATTCGAATGATTTCTGGCATTCAGGAGTCCATTTAAAACGAGCATATTTTTCTCAGTTCTATCAGGGGCTTAGCCGCACGGGAGAAGTTGATTATGTGGCGTCTGTAGTACCCAACGCACCCAATGAAACCTCTCACCTGCCGTACTGTACTGGGACTGGGCATTTCCCTGATAGCCTTTACTTTATCTTCGTCTGGACGTATACCATCAGCATTTATAACAAAACCCAAATATTTTGTTTCTTCTTTGAGAAACTCACATTTGCTTAACTTGAGTCTGATCTGGTGTTCCCTGAGCCTGTCAAATACTGTCACTAATACAGACAAGATAAAATCATGTCACTAATACAGACAAGATAAAATCATGTCACTAATACAGACAAGATAAAATCATGTCACTAATACAGACAGGGAAAAATCATGTCACTAATACAGACAAGATAAAATCATGTCACTAATACAGACAGGGAAAAATCATGTCACTAATACAGACAAGATAAAATCATGTCACTAATACAGACAGAAAAAAACCGTGTCACTAAAACAGACAGGACAAAATCATGTCACTTGTCACGGCGCTATTTCGCAGTGCTTCTTTTGTACGAAACGTCAGATGGGCAACGCCGGGTATAGCAAAACCGGTGAGTCAGGTGACTACCGGAAGCCGGGAAATCAGGCGCGAAAGGGGTCAGTCAGAATCTAGCCAGCGTCCAGGTCGAACGCAGATATTTCCCTTTTCAAGTTACACTGGCATGTCATTATTATATTGTATTTCATGCGTTTGTTGGCCGTGTGAGGCCTGAGTGTGTTGTGCTTAGTAATAAAGGGAAATTCCTGTTAAAGGTGTTGATTACTTATGTCAGCCATTGTTGTGTTGTCATACGCCTAGAGGAGCGAGCTTATTATTGTTATTATAAATCCACACTGCAGTTGTGCAACCATAGTAAATTGGTTCTAACAACTGGGGACATCGTCTACACAGTTCTTCTGACAGCTGGGGAGCTCTTGTCCGATTCTTTAGAGGCAGTGGGGCCAAGATATTCTAGATTATAGAAGGCTAGAAGTTCTATGCACACATATGAGAAGTTATAGCAGCGTGTGTTTACGTCTTCATGTTTTCCAGTTTTTCTCAGTAGTGTGTTCGGGTTTGTCAATAAACAGCAGCAGTGAACTGTTTACGTTCTGGTAGTGACCCGCTCGCGGTAGTTGACCTAGATTAGAAATAGGGCACAGCGAAAGGTTGGTGTTGTCAGTACAGAGAATATTTGTCATTTATTGTGTTCGACACTGTTTTGGAAAGCTAATTTTGTAATTTTGTGCCAGGGTGTTCAAGTATTGTTAGAAGCAGTGTCAAAAGTAATAGAGGAAGGCTGCAGCTGGCGGCTGGCATCACAGTTTGATATATTACAAGGAACACTTTGTAACTTAGTGCTAGGAATGTGGTGATCCAGAAGGAGCATCGGAGGTTAGTGTGACAGGTGTTGGCAGTTGGTTCATAAGCGATGTAGAGTAGAATAGTTTGTCAATATTTGTCGGTAATATGTAGGCCCGAGTGACTGACTGTGGTGTCGTCAGGAGGGAATAGTGTGTCAATATTTGTCGGTAATATTTGGGCCCGAGTGACTGACTGTGGTGTCGTCAGGAGGGAATAATTCGTCAATATTGGTTGGTAATATTTGGGCTCGAGTACCTGACTGTGTGTGTCACTGTTGGGTACGTAGCCAATCTGCAGTATTGTCATCGTCCGTACTGCTCTACCTACCTGCCGAGTTCTGTCGTCATCAGACCTTACCGATGTACCTGTCCAGGGGGAGCCTACCCTTGCCTCTGTCGTGACCCTAGCACCGCTGGTAGGGATGCCAGTTACCGAAGCTTGCTGATCTGAGGGGTCCTGGAAATTTACTGTGCTGAAGTGTGAAGACTGCTGAGTTCCTGTCGTTCTTGAAGAGACGAAGTATCGAACTTTACGCATTTTTTATACGCATCACTGTGCCAAAAGACATTATCGTTATTATCTGGCACATAAACGTGTGTAGATGTCTTGCTATCTGGACATTATTGGATATACGGTCGTTATTCTTGCCGTGGACTGTGCTGAGATAACACCTTGTGGAACATTATTTTCATTTTGATGTCTTCAAGTCTGTGAAGTCTAATTCGTGCTGTTTCATCTATCATCATCTGGGTCTGAGGAGCTACGTGGAGGAGCATCGCTGGATCATCAGTTAAGTTATTGTTTGAATATCTGTGTATGATCTGTTGTATTTATGTTTTTTTGTTCTTCCCTGTAAATTCTATTTTCTTCCTTCAAAATTTTCTTTTCTGTCTATCAACCTGGTACAGCATATCGTACAGTCTGGTCTTCTAGAGTAGTGGGACATTTCCGTTGGGGTCGTGTGAGGTTTGCATAAAGCAAAAAGCTTTGTTCTGTTTCTACGTCTGTTTCTTGAGGTTTGCTTATTGGTTTGTTATTGTCTTTCTTTCCTTGTGTTTTGTTCTTTTTCCTCGCTTTCTTTGCAGAAACTTAGTCTGTGTCTGTATATGGTGGTAGTTAGGTAGGTTAGATCTGTGACTATAATTTCCTATCCCTTGGGGTCATTTGTGTTATATACATAGTCAATAACTCTTGACAAGTTATTGTGTGATTATTGCTTATATGGTATTTAGGTTATTTTGATTGGGGATGATTTAGTTAGTGGCTAGTGAAGGAGATAGCTCTCAACACTACATTGTTAAGTGTAGTTGCTGTTTAGTCTGCTGTGTTTATATTATATTTGTGAGTTCAAGGGTGGACAGGTGGCGAGTTTAATTCTTCCTTTTCTTACTTGTGGGAAAAGATTGGATTAGACTGATTTCTTTCTAGGGTGTGGCTGTGCATGTTTAGTGGCGGAGTCAGGCAGTAGTGTTTCCTGCAACTGCCCTACTTAACATTCCAAGCTCAGTATTTGTTAGGTGTACTGGTGTAGTTTGTATTTACATTGTCTTGGACATTCAGTAATTCTATTGTGGTGTTTAAGTGGTGTGTTCTCTCGTTCCTTCTTGCTATCTTGTAAATATGTTAACAGGTATTCCTTGTTTCCGTTCGTTGTCAGTCACGCATTGTATATATCAGTCTATCTCTGCCCAAACTTTGTCTGTCATCTTATTCACCATGACTGTGAGTTATCGTTCCGTTTAGTGTGTGTCTTTTCATCTGTGGAGTTGTAGCCGGGGCTATTAATTCTAGACTGGTTCAAAGGCACCTTTTCGAGATATGTGACAGGTGTTCCTTTAGAGACTTAATCAAACATAATTTTTGTTGGGACGGGAGATTTTAGATTTTGTTATTACTGACTTAAAGACTGCCAGAGTTCTTGATTATCCCACTTATTGATTAGGCAGGTTCATATCAGGAGTCCCTCTTATATTGATGTTATATGAGTATTTTGAGAGCTTGAATACACGATGTAACAACGTCTTATACATCCCTGCTATTCATTTCAACAATTCCAATTCTTCAACAGCTGGTATAGTTTGCAAAGACCATTTTATTGTTTTACTTTAACAACAGAAATTTCAATTCAATTGCATACAAAAACTCCAATTCATATTATATACACAGTATGTACAGGATTCATGTTACAAGTCTTTGTCATTTCCTCACAACCTGAACTCCATAGGTTTACTTTTTATAATCAAATATTCTATATCCTCCTTTTTCTTCTTTTCCATTTTCAAGGATAATGCTTATTCTTTCATGCATGGCTTTGCATATTATCTTTGGGTAGGTATTACTGTCACTTGTTAATCTTAACATAAGACAGTAGTTCGAGGCAATGGCTAAACAAATAGTAACCTGCAAAATCTACATGGCAAAAGATACTCACAGAGTCCATATGAAATTCGAAACACATTAAGGTACTAGTGAATTTCCATTTTAACATTTCACTATACTGAACCTTGAGTCGAAAACGTCAACAAAATATGAGCTGACTATAATGCGTATCACTGCATCGCTCATCTAATTTTAGGCTGCTCCTAAGAAAAACACAACTGCTTCTCTTCAAGACCTTTTTCTGACTAATCTTGCTGGGAATTTTTCGCCGGGAGATAGCGTGCGTGGTTTAGTTAAATCCAGCCTATTCATTGGCCAAGAACCTCACGTGTTCCCAGCTAAACCTAACCTTTATTTTGTAAAAGGTAAAGAAACCCGTTACACGCCCATTGAGGCATATTGGGAATATGGTGTTAGGACCATATTATCTTGATCCTCGGCACACGAGGGGTGATGTGGTCGGCATCACGCCGGCCGCCTTAACCTTCCCAGAGTTGTTCTGGTACCCATTTGGGGCTGGGTCGACCCAGGAGCCGTTTGTGGCCTAAAAAAATCCGGCCTCATCTGGGGATCGATCCATAGACCACTGCGCTAGGAAGCCAGTGCACTAACCACTATGCTACCACGGCCCCATTATTTTGTACTAACGCTTATTTCCGTAATCGTTCCCTAACTTGACTGTCTTTTAGTTAAGATTTATAGTCTGTTTTCATTAAAATTGTAGTTTTTTTTCCCTTATTTTATACTTGATCTTTATTACACATCTATCATCTGTTTCAGTCTAAATGGTGATTTACAAATAAGTTATTTTTTTTTGTCTTGGCATAAATAAATGCCAGAAGTGACGAACGTACGGTCACATATAGATCCCGGGGCCCTGCAAATGTATCCCGCAGAGAGACATTTGAGTACTATCAATATCCTGAAAATTTATCCTAAAAACTTTCTAAGTCCGAGAACAAATTGTGAAAAATGTAAAAAAAATTTCAAAGTCCAAAAAAATTAACCTAATTCTTAACATGGGCTTCTGTATATATATATATATATATATATATATATATATATATATATATATATATAATATATATATATATATATATATATATATATATATATATATATATATATATATATATATATATATATATATATATATATATGGCTCTCATACCTTGACTAGACCCTATAAATGGATACTCATTTCAAAAAATTTCTAAACCCTTATCAATCAGGGTATATGCCAACAAAATTTTAAATTGGTAACCCTGGCTAGCAAAAATTTTCTAAACATCAATCCAATCCATGGAGTTGCCACTCAAAAACTTCACGAGTAGGAACATTGAACAGTCTGAACAAATGACAGTTTCCATAAAACAATGCAAATTCTTATAGTCATTATGTACCTATAAACCACATCAATTTCTGACAATCATTTTCTAACCCAATAAGGGGAGGAAAGTTTTAATATCATATTATTTCTGTTAGTTGCTCTTATATGATAATAATCAGGGTATTTCAGGATCTCCATGTTAAACATTCCTCTTGGCTCTCCAATTTAAATGCGTTCAAGCCCAGAAGAACGTATTCAATTATTTTTTTTTCAAAATCTCCAAGTCCTTATTGCAATGATGGTCCAACTTCACAAAACAGCCACGTTTTTATTCATGGATTTATCCTTATAGTCTATCAACTATCAACACAGTATTGCGAATGAGAAACCTTTTCTAGAAATATATATATATATTTTTTTTTCAAACATTTACTTTGAACCACAATTCAACGATCATCATACTAATATGTTACCACAAATGTACAAGTTAAAAAAAACATTTTCAAAAAAAAAATAACTCACTAATGTTCCATATTGGTTACTTTACTCAATATCGCTAAAATTCTCTATGTCGGGACGACCTTCCTGGTACTCCAAACAATGTGTCCATGTTCTTTCGAGGTAGCCTTGTACAGGGTGTTCTTCTTCTTCCTCGTTCGTCCTGAAAAGGACGATTGTTGCGTTGTGCTGTTTACGCCTAAGCTGTGATATCTGCACCTTATTTAACACAGGGTGTTCAATCATATTTTTCTTCTTTTCAAAATATCCCATTTATCATTTATGGTGATCCAATCCATTATACAGTTGAATCATTTCTAGTCCTCCTGTTATTTTTAAAATCCATCATTTAGTAACCCATTACGTACTATATCTTAGTAATATTTTCCAACAATTCATCAAAAATTCCATACAAACAACCATTGATGCAACATGTAACATCTCAATAATGTCAATTACTGCCTGACAAAGAAGAACAAAAAAATTTTTATGTACATGTAATGTTGTCAACACTAGATCTGTCCTCGCGGGTCGAGGATTTTTCAGATCTATATAGTGTTGCCACCAGTTTGTTGGCTTCGGTTTTTGATCCTTTGAGCGATGCCGTATGTCGATCATCCGGTAATGAACAGCCATAGGTTTGGCGAAGATAACGATCCTGATAATCATAAATTTATACTCCCTTTTATTCCTAGTTCACGAAACTTAATCATCGATAAAAATACTCCAATATTGTATTCATAAAGCAAGATAGCTGACCCCGTAGCTTATCTTTAAAAGGACTTCAGCGCAATTCAATCTATACTGGGAGTAATGAAGAATACGTCCGACTTGGAACAAGTTCGGAGTCTGAAGGGTAAAAATATAACGTTGTCATGTGTTAGCATACCAACATAACACGTCATCATAATCCTAGACAACTATACAAATTCGCGTTCATTAAAATACCGTGAAGCGCGAAACATAATATATATTTATAGCATCTCAACCCCTTAACGCGTAAATTTAAAAGTGCTCACAATAATAGTGTCTAACATCATAAAACATGTAACATTCCCCTGACCGACGGGGGTAAAAAAATCTATTCTATGGATTTTTTTTATCTAATAACTCACTTAATTATTTCAAAAATTAAAATTAGCGACATACGGCGCACGATGTTTTGAGCAAAACATTGTCGAAGGTCGTAGTCAATATACTACATGTCATAAAATACATTAAAATATACTAAGTTAACTAAAGAAACGTCAACTGTCAGAAAGGATAGTGAATAATTATATACTTAACTAAAATTATGTTTTAACTAAATTAATATGTGTTGTATTAATCAAAATCCTAAGATATAACTAATTAAATATATAATTAAATAAGTAATTAATGTAATGTGTGTAGGATGTTATAGAATTAAATCTAATTAACTAAACTAAAGTATTGTATCATTGTTAAAGAAGGCAAAGAAAAGAAAAAGATTAAGAATACATGAGAAGTAAGTAATAAGAAATAAAATTAATAGATTAAATTAAGACCTATGTGTGCAGAAACTTACATGTAAAATAATTATCTAATTTAATGTAAATTAAAGTAATCTATCCACTAATAAGAAATAATACATATCATGTACCAATAAGTTCAATCCTAAGTTCGAGTGCATATTGATTGTAGACTGTATCAAGGCGAGTGATAGACGTATATACACTATCCAAAGTCCATTGAAATATTGACGAACACGATAACTCCTTGCGGATATTTGAGAAATAATTTAGTGCATTGTACGTATTACGAATGTTTTGTTTTCATGCACCTGGTTCATGATTACGTATGTCCTGTGAATACGAATTGTTGTTCGGAAATGTTCAAGCGTCTGTAAACAACATAATTTCATTGCCCATTATGAGTTGCAGGTCCGTATGATAATAAATACGGATGAATAAGTTCGAGCATATAAATCTTCTTAGTTCATTAACACTTGAGTCGTTAATTCTATTCATTTGATGATGAAGGATGACGTGACAAGGAATCTGCCACTACGTTCTCGGAACCCGGAATTGATTCAATTGTAAACTGGAATGGTTGGAGCAAGATCGAGAATCGGGCTAACTTCGCGTTCTTGTGATTGGCTCGTCTGAGCGAAGCTACCGCCTCTTGATCAGTTTGAATAACAAACGGGGCACCGAGTAGAAATTTCTCAAGCTTCTGAATTGCCCAAACTACTGCCAAAGCTCCTTATCTATCACTGAAGATTTGAGTGAGTTTTCTCGATATGAATAGAGTTGAGTGAAGTACGCCTTCATGTTCTTGTAGCAGACTACCTCCCAATCCGTAACTGCTGGCATCTGTACGGAGAATGAACATTATTTTAGCATCTGGCAACCTTAAAATAGGTGGCCTAGAAAAAATTTGATTAAAAGTTTTGTCGCAGTCTGCAGTCCATGTGAATTTCATAGGCATGTCTTTTCTCAAGAGGGAAGACAAGACAGCTGTGAAGGATGACAAATTAGGTATAAATCTACTATAATATTGGACGAGACCTAGTAAGCTCCTAACTTGTTTTTTTGTTTGAGGAATTGATAACTTTAAAATTTTAGATACATTGTGGGGAATGGTTTGGATACGCCCAGCCCCAATGATATGTCCAAGAAAAGTTATTTCATGGAAAGCTATTTGAATCTTAGTAGGTCTAGCAGTTAATTTATTAGATCTCAAGATCTCCAATACGGAACTAAGTCCTGAAAAATGTTCCTGAAATGACGAACTGAATAAACAGAAATCGTCAATGTATGTGATAATGTCTGGTCTGCGCGATAAAATTTTTCGCATCATGCGAATAAACGTTGCTAGTGCGTTCATGAGCCCAAACGGCATGACATTCCACTGGTAAAGACCTTGTGGAGTCGAAAACGCGGTAAAATACTTGGCTTGTTCTGTTAAGGGAATCTGCCAATATCCCTTATTTAAATCAATTTTCGTGAAAAATTTTGCTGTCGATAGACGAGTAAGTAAATCGTCAATAGCTGGATGTGGTTCACTGTCAGCTTCTGTCTGAGCATTCAATTTTCTGTAATCGACACATAAACGTATATTATTGTCCTTCTTTCTGACAATAACTAAAGGTGAAGAAAATGGAGAGTTACTACTCTCTATTATCCCTAAAGCTAACATTTGATTAAGTTCCTGTGATGTCTTATCTTGATAATGTATAGGAACTGAAAAAGGACGAACTTTTATTGGTGTGTTGTCCTTAAGTATAATGTCGTGAGAAATAACTGATGTACGACCCGGTATATCAGTTAAAACATCAGAATAAGTCTCTAAGAGTTTATAAATTTGATGATTTTCTTGAGATGTTAACGAAGAAGAAATAGTCACATCTCGCCAAGACTCTGTAGATTGTAATGCAGGTACAGGAAAAGACTTGTGGATTTCAGGAAAAGATGATTCCTCCTCCTGAATTACCGAAAGACTAGAATATTGGCAAGAACCAATTGATTTATCATCTAAGTTATGAAAGATAGACTGCAGATGTTTAGGACGAGTAAAGAACTCTTTTAGCATGTTAATGTGATAATTTTTTTTCTGACCCTTAATGTCTAGTATGTAGTCGACGTCAGAAATTATGTCCAAAACCTTAAATGGACCGTTCCATGCAATTAATAGTTTATTATCCTTTCGTGGGAGTAGCACGAAAGCTTCATCACCAGGAAATAACTGGCGTAATCATTTATTTTTATTTTGGAATAGTCTTGCTTTGTATTTTGCAGCCTCTGAAGAAGCTGTTTCCATCTGGCAAGCCTCTATGATTTTTTTACGTAGGTTAATGACATATTCATAAGATGACTGGGTGTCCTGAGTCATCTCAGAGTCGAGCAGAAGATCTTTTATAAGTCATATAGGACCTCTTGGGGGAACACCAAACACCAATTCAGACGGAGAGAAACCGGTTTGTTCATGCGGCACCTCTCGGTAAGCGAATAGGATTGCTGGGAGAACTCTATCCCAGTCTTGAGAATACTTTACAGTAACCTTATGTAATAATTGTTTAATGGTGCGGTTGAGGCGTTCCACTGACCCATTGCTCATTGGATGATAAACACTACTAAGGCTTCTTCCTATGTTAAGAGTCTTCATTACTTCAGTCATGGTGTCAGAAACAAATTGAAGACCATGATCTGAAAATAATTTTCTTGGAAATTCAAGTCTAGAAGATATGAGTAGAAAAGCATCAGCTATGTCTGATGTAGTTGTGTACTTAAGAGGTATGGCTTCTGGCCATCGTGTACATAAGTCGACACATGTTAAAATATACCTATGACCTGTTGCAGAAGGCAAAAGAGGACCAATAATGTCTATTGCCATTTTATCGAAAGGACGAACCGATATGTCGCAAGCCTGGATGGGAGCATTATGAAACGCTCCACGAGACTTGACTTCCTGGCAAGTTACACAGGAACGTACAATGATACGTCTCGTGATATCCCTGCCCATAAAAAAGACGACAACACTCGAGAACGTGTGCGAGTGTAGCCCATATGACCCACGCATTGGGAGTCATGTGCATGTCGTATTATATATGGCCTTAATGATACTGGTACTATGACCTGTTGTTTTACCTTAGTCTGGTCCATGCAATTCCTAAGTAGAATACCGTTCTTGATTGTAAACCAATGCTTACTTTTATTATTAAAAGCAACATTATCATACTTATTGACCAAGGCAAAAAATTTCTTTAGAGAATTATCTTCTCTTTGCTTAATAGCAAATGACGCTCTGTCTATAACTGACTGAGGATCGTTGTCATCACAAAGATTTGTCTCAGTAACTGTACTATCTTCTTTTTCCAAATCATGAGCCTGAGCTCGTGCTGTCACTGCATTGGCTGTAGACAAGTTTTGTTTTTCCCATTCTGTTATTTCCTCAGGTGTGCAATCCTTGCTGCCGTAGATGCGCCCGACTGTTAAATCAGCAATTGGATTCTGTAGGAGACACACTTTTACTTTACCTGAAAAAATGGGGTATTTATGTCTATTATAGCAGTGGGATAGTATTCAATGGTTCCACCAAAAGTGATACACCTTACACACTCATTAGTAGCATAACGAGGATGTACTAATGATTGATGGATGCCGATAGTGGTTGATCCGGAGTCCCTCAACACTGAAACTATGTTTCCGTCGACTAGTCCTCTGTTAAAAATCAATGTGCCTGTTCCATCGTTTGCAGTGAGATTAATTGCAGGAATAGGCTGTGTACTCTTCATCGACGTATGGTTGGTTTTCTGAAAAATACTATTACATTGTGGACAACTATTTGCCACATTATAATCAACAACACAACATGAAGAAGAGGAATGTACTGGATTATCATTGTTATGATTAACTGGAGGTGCATTGCTAGTCAACGCCGCCCCTGCATTATAGTCAAACCTCTGTGGTCTTCGTGAATTGGACCGTTGTCGATGATGATCAACTGAATTATTGTGACTTCTAACACTGTAACTATTATTTCTGGATCTGTAATTATTATTATTAACATTATTCCAGTTATTGTTACTGTTCTTATGTGAAGTGACAATGTACGGTTTATTCCATGTTGAATGTTGTTGAAAGTTGTTGTTCCTGAAATGAGGTGATTGGTTTCTGGATTGTAGTCTACCTCTAGATGAATTGTTATTCATATTGAAATGATTATTTTTATAATAATTATTATCATTTCTGCGATGCATAAAATTCCAATCAAGGCTTTGAGCCCGTGACCTATGATTAACATTCCAGGTTGTAGCGGGAGCAACAGGTAACGCTTCTCTCACTTGATTATTTGCTATACATACTCCTGGATGTGCGGTACAGTATTGAATAACTATTTTCTCTAAGTCCGCTAATGTAGGTGGGTTACGTTCCTGTAAGAACGATAAGAAAGGTTTGCTAACCGATGACAAAACCTTATCTCTCAGCATTAAATCAACAATCTGATCATGTTTTATTGATACCAGATAATTCCACCCATCTGTTAAATGTTATACGTATAGTCGCAATATATTCTGAAAAATCCTTACTTAAATCAGGAAGTAATGACTTAAATTTCATTCTATATCCTTCCTCGTTTAGTTAAAATCGCTTTAGCAGTAAAGTTTTTACAGCATCATAATTATTTATGACTGCTTGATCCATAGTATTTAATGCCTTCAATGGTTTACCATCCAAAAATTCACTGAGTTTTAAAGCCCATAAAGATTTATCAATGTGATTTGCATTACAGACCTGTTCAAATCTAAGGAGATATGACGACAAATCGTCAAAATGTTGTTTGAACACTGGTAGTTTAAACCTATAATTACTATTAGTATGAGTTGATGAAGATGTATTATGCGAATCACCATTATTGCTATTAGTCGCAACTTGTGCTCTCATTTTTAATTCTTCCAGACGAAGAAGTGTTATTCTTTCTTCTTGTTGTTTAAGTCTTTCTTCTTGTTGCATTCTCTTTTCTTCGTCAATATGTCTCATTTCATCCCTTGCCCTTTGTCTCTCTTCCTCTTGCTTTAATTCAGCTTTCCTCCTTTCTTCTTTGGCCTCACGTTCTTCTTCTTCTCGCTTTAATTCAGCTTTCTTCCTTTCTTCTTTGGCCTCACGTTCTTCTTCTTCTCGCTTTCTATCAGCCTCTTCTTGCTTTAATTCAGCTTTTTTTGCTTCATATTTTGCTAGTTCCGCCACTGCAAAATCTTTAAGTGCTTCTCCCTTGTAACCGAAATCTTTCCCAATCCTCACAAAAGTTTCTAAAGTAGCCATATTAATTCAATAATATACTTAATTAGTCAATCATTTATTTATATATATATATACAAGTTTAATAAGCAATAAGGTATGGTTACTCAATATAGTCAATCAAATATTTATCATATTCCTTTACAAATAATTGTAAGTTCAAAAATTATTTTCACCCAATAGTTTATATCACTATTCCTTATTCATGCCAAACAACTAGTGGTTACATGACCTACTAGTGTACGATGCTGACAATAATTCCGGCATCCATTGTTTATATACTCAATTATATATGCTCCAATGGCTAATATAGTACTGCGACTCACTTAGTCAAACAACTGCTTATAATTTGACTTACAAATCAATTATAAGATAAAAAGTTACTTGTATTCAATATTTTATCATATTATGCCGTACTCAGGCAGAAAAAAATAGTTGCTATTTGAACCACTAGTTCAAGCCATATAGAAAATATCTCATGCATCAAATATTTTCAATTAATTATCTACAAGTGTTATATTATTATTATTATTATATAGTTATTTTATAATATTATTAATGTTATTGAAGAAGAACATATAGTAATATTAACTAAAAGATTTTACAACACAATTTTCACAACACAATTCGATTTACCAACATTAAAATGATATTAAAACTGAATAAACATTACGGAAGTGACGAAGTATACTGAACTTAGAAATGGGTCAGAGCACACACAAAATCCCAAAAAATGTTCACAAACATGGACTCTTACATATGACGTCACAGTTTTACGTGTATAACTGAAATATAGCAAGATTAGGCTTAACGGACATTTGACAAACAGCAGACAAAAATCAATTAGAATAAAACTAAAGACAATAATAATACACCATGCATATACAGAACCTCACAGCTAACAGATAATGTTGACTAAACTCGATCACGAACAAAGTATGCCACGAACTTTGTCAATGGATTTTTCGTAGATCGAAAATAATCAAACGGTTCCCTATCGAACGATTCTGGATTCTACGGTCTGCGCTGCGACATTGTAGACATATCCAGAAATCCCGCCATCCTCCCGCTTAGGTGAACAAAAACAACATATATGCATTTTACAAACCATGTAACACTTAAGAAATGATATCACTAAACATGCCTGCGAATGGCCAAATGGACTATTGTTGCTTTACTAAACCAACAATGGGTACTTCGCTTTTCGTGATCAAGTATATTCTCCGGTCAGTGCTGGCATGCATCAACGGGAATGAATAGATGTTCAGAACTGTAGTTCAATATTTGATCGAACTGGGTTTTTTCTTGATCCATTGAGTGCATAAGATCTTGATGCCTTTTGAGATTTGACATTCGACAAATTCTGGTAACGGCCACGACTTTCAGCTTGACAAGATTATGACGTCACTTTGACCTCTAGTAGTCATGCGCAGTGATTCATACTTTTTCCAAGTCACGTGTGCGCACAAAAAATGTAAACTGTTCTTGACAATGCGAATGCGAATAGTTGTTCTGGATCAAAATCGGTAATATCTTGTAGAAGAAAAAATATTCGTTCCCCACACTAGGGACACCAGATTGTTGCCATCAGTTTGTTGACTTCGGTTTTTGATCCTTTGAAGATTTTTGTTGAATAATGGTTTTTTAATATTATTATTCCGTGTGCTTCTTACTTGATCTTCAAGTTGTCCTTAATCAAGCCATTGCGCTGATTTGATGGTCTTCGCGAATGGTGAATAATATGGCCAATTCAATTGGATTGAAGCGACAACGATGTGATTTCTTTGAGTCCACAAAAACAGTACATATTTATTATGACATACAAGATAGTTGAATTCATTGCATCAAATAGTTATATCAGATTCTGCGCAGTCCATTACAGTCTCATATATATTACTTGCTCTGTCTAAATTTATACTCCCTTTTATTCCTAGTTCACGAAACTTAATCATCGATAAAAATACTCCAACATTGTATTCATAAAGCAAGATAGCTGACCCCGAAGCTTATCTTCAACAGGACTTCAGCGCAATTCAATCTATACTGGGAGTAATGAAGAATACGTCCGACTTAGAACAAGTTCGCAGTCTGAAGGGTACAAATATAACGTTTTCATGTGTTAGCATACCAACGTAATACGTCATCATAATCCTAGACAACTATATAAATTCGCGTTCAATAAAATACCGTGAAACGCGAAACATAATATATATTTATAGCATCTCAACCCCTTAACGCGTAACTTTAAAAGTGCTCACAATAATAGTGGCTAACATCATAAAACATGTCGTAACATATAGTGTTTATAGCATCTGCTGTCAGGACAGTATATCTGATACAGACAGATGGGCAGTCTATAATTCTTAAATTTAAAAAAAAATTCATTCACTTATCATATCTTCTTCTTCTTCGATCCTTAACCACCGACCGTCAAAGCAGTCAGTGGCCATCACGCCTAGTGGCGTCTTGTAGGGCAACAACAAATTGATTCCACTTTGCACGGTCGGTGGCCATCCTTCGTACAGTGCCCCAACTCTGGTTCATTCTTTGCATCTCAGCCTCCACAGTCCTCCGCCAAGTTGTTTTTGGTCGGCCTCTCTTTCGCTTTCCATCAGGGGTCCAAAGCATAGCTGTTCTTGTGATGGCATCGGCGTCTCTTCTGAGGACATGACCAACCCAGCTCCAGCGTCTGCCAGCTATGATGGTGTGGCATGTCCTCTTGCTTGCTACGAGTAAGCAGATCTTGGTTGGTGATGGTATTCGGCCAAAAGATGCGGTGAATTTTTCTTAAGCATGTTGTGTGAAAAGAGGACAATTTTGACATTTCCTTCTCTGTGACTCTCCAGCATTCCGCACCATAGAGAAGCACAGAAAGCACGCAACTCTGGTATAATCTTAATTTTGTGCTTGTGCTGTATTGTGAGGACTTCCAGATGTTATTTAGGCTAAAGAAGGCTGTTCTTGCCTTATTCATTCTGATGTTGATGTCTTTGCCTGCCCCACCGTCTGGTGTTACTATGCTTCCTAGGTATGTGAAGGTATCTGTCTGTACCAGTTGCTGATTCCTTACTGATATGGGCTCAGGGTTGTTCACATTGAGCGTCATGACCTCAGACTTCTTTAAATTGATGTTCAAGCCCACCTGCTGGCTAAATTTATTAAGTCTATCCGTTTTTTCCTGGATGTGTTGATGTGAATGTGCCAGCAGTGCAATGTCATCTGCATATTCCAGATCTTCCAATGTAGAAAATGTAGTCCATCTTATTCCTCTTGGACTGCCCTCTGTTGTCTGGCGCATCACCCAGTCTATGACTGTTAAAAAAAGAGTGGTTGATAAAGGGCATCCCTGTCGTACTCCTGTCTTCACCTCGAAGGTTAGGTTGCTCTGCCCAACACTACACGTAAAGTTGGCATAGAGGCTTTTTATAATTGACACTATGCAGCTTGGAATTCCATAAGCCCTCAGTATTTTCCATAAACTGTCCCTATGTATGCTGTCAAAAGCCTTTTCAAAATCAACAAAATTTATGTAAAGCTGTCTTTGCCATTCTGAGCACTGCTCTATAATGTTCCTGAGAGTGAATATATGGTCTACACATCTTCTGTTCTTTCTAAATCCTGCTTGTTCTTTCCTCAGTTTGTAGTCGACTGCCTTTGAAATTCTCTGTATAATTATCCTGCCTAGTATTTTGCTGGGAACTGAGAGCAGAGTGATTCCTCTCCAATTATTGCAGTCTGCAAGATCTCCCTTTTTGGGCAATTTGACAATTATTCCTTTGTTCCACTCTGATGGTGTTGTCCCCGTTTTCCACACTTGTGCAAATAGTGGTTCTAATAGTTCTGCTGCTAGCTCAGGGTCTGTCTTAAATAGCTCTGCATTTAAGTTATCATGGCCCGGAGCTTTACCGTTCTTTAACCCTTTGATTTCTGTGATGATTTCTTCTTTTCGTGGAATGTCTGTATTTACATCTAGATCGTTTTCAGCCTCAGGAACATTCAATTGTGTCTCTGATATTTCCTTGTTCAGAGTTTCTCTGAAGTGCTCTGCCCATCTTGTTTCCTGTCCCTCTGCTGTCTTGATGAGATTTCCTTGCTTATCTCTTACTAATGTAATATTGTTTGCACCTTGTTTTCCGCTGATGAATTTAGTTATTTTGTATACTGTGCTTTGTTCATTTCTCAGTGCTGCCTTATCTGCCTGTTTTGCAAGATCGTCTATGAAATTCCTTTTGTTGGCTCGGGTTTGGCGTTTAACTTCCCTGTCCAGCTGGCTGTACTGTTCGCTATATAGTTGCTTTAACCTGGGGGACTTCGCTTCTGTTTTCTTTCTTTTCATTTCCTTTCTCATCTTTATGGTGTTTAGTGTTTCTGGTGTTATCCAGTCTTGCTTCTTCCTTTCCTGAAATCCTAAGCATGATTTGCTACTTTCCTTATATATTGTTGAAATGGTGTTGAAATTCTGGTCTATATCATGAGTCAATGTCTTTTCCTGGCTTTTGGCAAATTGATATCGTTTCTTAATGTCGGCCGCAAAAGCTTTTCTGGTAAGGGGGTCCTTCAATTTGCTGATGTCAAACCTTTTCTGTGTAGTTACAGTTGGTCCAGCCCTTCTTAGTTTCACTTTCAGTTTTGCTACTACTAAATGGTGATCACTTCCCACATCTGCACCTCTTCTTACCTTCACATCTTGTAATGCATGTCTCCATCTACCGTTAACCATTATGTGGTCTATCTGGTTTCTGTCCCGACCATTTGGTGATTCCCATGTTAACTTGTGAATTTCCTTATGTGGGAAAAGTGTTCCTCCAATGACCAGGTTGTTAATGCTACAGAAACTTATTAGCTTATCCCCATTTTCGTTTGCTGTTCCGCTACCGCATTTCCCCATTGTTCTTTCATTATATGTATTGTGTGTACCAACTTTCGCATTGAGGTCTCCCATTACTATAACAAGATCATATCTAGGTGTGTCTTCCATTTCTTTCTGCAGTTGTTGTAGAATTCATCCTTGACCTCCTCATCGCTATCATTCGTTGGTGCGTAGCATTGTATTATTGTAGTGTTGGTGAATCTCCCTCTCAATCTCAATCGTATCAGTCTGTTGTTGATGGGTTTCCATTCCAGTAATGTCCTTTCTATCCCTTTCTGTAGAATAATGGCTACGCCTTCACTGTGCTGTCCATCCTCTCTTCCAGAGTAAAGTACTGTTTCTCCTGTTGCTGTTTTAACTTTTCCTGCCCCTGTCCATCTGCTCTCACTTATCCCCAGGATGTGTAACCTATAGTTTCTCATTTCTGCCGTGACCTGTCTTAGTTTACCTGTCTCGTACATTGTCCTGACATTCCAAAATCCTATTCTTGTATCCTGTTTTGCGGTCAGGACATCCGTTTTCATGTCAGTGGCTTCCTTTCTGCTTTCACCACTGACAGTCATACGAGCCACAGACTCCGAATGTCCATCCCGCAGCAAAGTTTGTTCATTTGATGTTGTTTCCGTAACTTCATTATTTTTTTTTACATAGACAGGGGTGTCAGCCCTATGCTAAAACCCCCAACCTGGAGGACCAGGGTACCAGCTTTTGTCTGACCCCTACCCACACAGACCAGCCCAGCTTGGTTGAACCTACCAGGAGTAAAACTCCCTCTGGCATAGCTCTGGGGATTGTCAGGGTACGCAACCTGCCATACCGCTACAAGGTATAGGTACCATTGATGGCAGACTTATCATATAGGCGAGGTCATTTGGGCATGTGTATCATATGTCATCTATCATATGTTATCTATAAGTCAACAACCTGTATTATTATCCTGGGCCTTCCGCAATGCGGATATCTTTATTTTTATGTATTTTCTTCCTATATCCATCGTGTGTCTCCTTAACACATGCAGCCTTGTGAGGGTATGACATTTAGTCTATGTGTTCTTCTCTCATGAGGAACCATCATTTTTCCGTATGTCAAAATGTGTCAGTCATTCTTGACTATATGTTATATCATTTCTTAACAATAGCAATTTCATAAGTGAACCATGGTCATAATTTCATGCATTGTACTGTCTCACTTATGTTATCAGCATATGAAAAATCAACCCAACAAATCATCAGTACTTTCATATTAATTTCAGGGATCATCATCTCTTGTATTTAACTTTAAGCAAATTTTCAATCATTTTACATAAGCTTACGTCTTTGGGAACTGGGTAGTCTATGTCATCCATATATCATCATCCTATATCCGCATCTTAGGTATTCCGCCACGCGTATATCTGTGGTAAAGTAGCCTTTTCAATCCAGGTATTCTTTTTTTTCTTATATATATATATCCACCGTGTGTATCCTTGACACGTATGTCCTTGGGAGGGTATTATATTCGGCCTATGTATCATCAGGGGTGATCAGATCGCAGTATGTCAAAATGCATCAGTCATATTTGACTACCCGTTATATCATGTCATTTCGTAAGACAGAATTGTCTAAATATAATTAAAGTCCTAACGGTATACAACATCTCATCAACATTTTCTATTAGTACAGTAATCATCATTACTTTCTTAATAATCATCAGTTTATACCCAAATGTAGAAATGCTCATAGAACATAGCATTTAATTAATGAATGTAAAAGGGGAATACCATCTCATTTATGGGGACTATCTCTTTCTTTTTTTATTATCGGGGTGCAAGAATATTCTTCCAGTATTATCATATTTTCTCATTGACATAATCTTTTTTCTTTTGTATGTCCTCGATACGTATTTCCTTGTCGTGTGTATCCATACACGTATGGTTCCAGTATTCAGAAAATATCTCCTTCGGAAATCTTTTATGTCATTCACATCTCCAAGATTGTCAATCAATTATTTTCATCTGCCTCCATAACCACGGTAAAACAGCAAGATTCAATGTATAACATTATTCTGGTATAGCAGTGTATGGGCATCATAACCAAACACTGGTTGCCCTAATCTTATGGGGTGTCTCATTATCAATCTCATAAATGTAACCGATATACAAAATGCCAAGTCAGTATGCACAATTTTTTTTGACAAGTTCGAATGTTATCAGGGGTGTCTGGCATAGGCAGTATCAACAAACACTAGCCGTACCATCTCATGTGGCATAGGCATTGGGTTCGAACAACATCAGGGGTCTCATGGCATAGTTATCATGAACTTCAGCATGTTTTTATGTCAAATCCATGTCAATGCTATCATAAAAGCAGTCAAATTCATGTGTGAAACAACCAGGGGTGATTCAGTGGGGAATGAAATGCTAGTATGGAACACATGTGGGTTAATGTGTGTGAAAACAAACAAACAGTCTGTGATATCTCATAAACATGTGTAGGGGTGGTTCATGGATATTCATCATCCTGTAAACTATGACAAAATTTCTATCAATGTTTTGTGTGGATTTCTATCTATCTTCATTTGTTTTGCAACAGTCATTAACTAAACATAAATAACCATAGGGTACAATAACCAAAAACAAGAATGCTATCAGCATTTTCTAACATCTGTGTTACAATAAATTTCTATCAGTGGGGCTATTAGAAATATTCATGTCAAAAGCGGGCAAGAACAATGGGTATGACCTGTTGTCAACAAATATAAGGACAGTATACCGTGGTGTCGTAATGGATAGCGAGAAACAAAAGATCTCCAGACTACAATAATATTGTAATTCGAAGGGATGAAGATAATTTGAAGAGAAAAATTCACAAGTTCAGAATGTCTTCTCAAAATAGTAGAGGGGAAACAGTAAGAGAAAAGGGTGTGAGATGCGGAGTGGAAAAATCTTATAATGGTGGATCTAAGGTTGGATGTACAATCTCTTTTGTAAAATGTCCAATATTTTAACAATACTATTTTACACCAGTTTCTTAAAATTTATCAAAGTGATTTAGCTTCTCTTGTCAAAAAGGATTTCATATATGGCCATTTTTATAAACAATGTGAGTTTAGTGATGGTACAACAAACAAGAAAAAAAATTTTTGTGTACATTCAAAAATAAATAAATCTCTGTGGAGAGAAAAATATAGCATGACAAATATGGGTATGAATTTTAATCATGTGGCTTATACACGCTGTTACAAAATGTTATAGTAGGTTCAAGGGAAAGTTATAGGTATAGATGAGTTTAGCGGAATATGCATCATAGGTTAAAAGGATACATTAGTAATAAGTGATGGAAGGACTACTAGTGCAATGTGGGAATTGCTTGCGTGAAAATGCATAAAGATGCATGTGGAAGGAATAACTGGTCTCTGTAATAACAAGGAAAAGGAAAAAGCGAAAAATGGCAGATAATAAAGTCACAAGGTATGGATCATTCTCCTAAAGATAATCTGTGTGCAACATATGTGACTGGACTTTAAAGTCCTGCAATTTAACAAGTGTAACATCAAAACTGTCTGTGAGTAATAAGTGTAACTAATTTTCTCAACAACCTAACTGCTTGTGTCATCTTTATTTCACATGATCAAATGGTCTATACTAATGTGTGTGAGCAAATGTTAAGACTACACAAATATCCAGGAATAGCGTCACAAATATGCTGGGTGCTCTGGAGGTAATCTGATCGTCAGTTGTTGCCTGATCTGGAAACAAACATCTACAAGGTGGGGCTGTGACATTTCACAATGGAACGGGGTCATCTGGACTGTCTCTGGAAACTGTTCAATGCAGACTGAAAAGAAAGTATGTTTAAAAATAAAACATTGTTAAACGGGATCATTTCACATTCGCGTTGACAGTGCTTGGATTTTGCAAGCGTAGAAAACCCGGCTGGGTGGGCTTCAGAATAGCTTTGAAAATGTTTCCATCATCTCCAGCATTGCAATTTCCCTGCCAGTGAGTCGGGCATCGTACTGTGTAGTGGTGGGTACAGTAGGTGACACGATAGCGTTTACTGTTCGTTGACTATGTATTGAGTTCGTTGACGATTGCAATGTGGCATGGGGGAATGCGGCTGTTTAGAAACGTGTCTACGTTTCGTCTTTATTTTCCTTCGAATGTGATTCTGTGGTAATTTTACGAATTTGGTGATGGGAGGCGATTCGTCTGACTCAGGAAAATACGGGCGTTTGACAGTGCTACGGCTTTCGAGGGGTGGGGCATTGTCCATGGATTGCACACTGTTGTCTGGGTCTGGTGAATCCACATCAGACTCTCGCTGATACAAACATGACATCGTCTCGCCATTTGGTTCGTGTGGGAAATAGGATGCTGTATTGTAACCGCCTGTTTTGTAACGGCCACCATAAATGTAACGTACTGTTTATGAGTGATGTGAAAGCTGGCAGAGTGAACGTGTCGTTTATCACCTGGACTGTGTAATGTTGCGGTGTCGATGTAGGTCACCAGAAATGTAATGGCCAGGAATGTAACTGCTACCAGAGTGAGGCACTGCCAGGGGTAATATGGTCACTCACAGTAAACAGCGTACATGTTGTAGATCTGTGATATTGGTATTATGATGTGCTGAGTGTGGGTGTAGACGAAAACACGAATGCTTGAGGCTCTTAGTAAAGTCAATAATGCACCCATACACTCACATGCAGTAGTCAATGATGAATCGAAGACTGCTGGCACGTTTCAAACATTTATTTACGAAACTGACAGTAGCATCAACATGACAGTCAAATCGACGAGATCAAGGACTTCACATAGATAATAAATGACTGTTAAATGTCTGGTAATCAAAGGCTTGCATCATACATCAAACATCATCTGTCTTAATGTTACAATATGTAATGTAGCTTCCGTACCATTGACTCAGCGCGTCAGGTACTTAATTAGCTCTGTCGTTCAACAAACGAGCTCCTAAATTGCGTAGCAATAATACATAAGGCTGTTATTCAACTGGCATAGCTCGCCAGGTATATTTCCTCTTGCTGAAAATATTGGCCGTAATACAGGGCCTCAATATGTAGACAGCTGTGTATCCTTTTTTAGCAGTCACGATCAAACCATGCTAAACATATATATATATATATATATATATATATATATATATATATATATATATATATATATATATATATATATATATATATATATATATATATATATATATACCGCCAACCTGTGGCGTCCACAATAATTTATCATCATCATTAGGCTTCTGTTCACTTGAAAACATATAGTCTCATTTGGCTAGAACTAGAAGCAAGGAAGAAATTCTGTCTCTCAAGATCTGTGAGCTTCACTCGACAGATAGGTAATTTCAAATGCTCTGCAGCCAAAGGCATAGTAATAAGAATGTCATTTACCTTCATACAGAATCTTCCGGATACACCTTTAACAAACAATCACTGGGGAAAACATTGACATTTCAGTCATATCGAAACTTTCCAATCCCCATGATGATCTATAGGAAAACACAACGGACATCGTCGTCCGACAGCCCAGATCACAATCTAGATGACGGAAGTCACAGTTCGCGCTCAGAACCCTGCGCATGCCCAGACAGCATAAAAATGAGCATCGTTCAGACAGATCACGACAACGATTGAAAGAAAGAGAAGATAACCCTTTAAACAACCTGTCATAGAAGTTAATACCCAATTATCCAACTTTGACCAACAAAGTTTTACAACAAAAGTAATAAATAGATTTACCTATATGACTCCGTCAAAACGACAAAAGTATTAAATAGATTTACCCATTATGACTCCGTCAAAAACGACAGCAACATGTATCAAGGTACAAATGCTTTGGTTGCACCTTTCCCTTATCCTGATAAAGTTTGCTCGTGGACTGTTTACAAAATCCTTCATCCCGGTAAACAGTGTCTGTGGATGCTGCTGGAAACTGCTTCGGTGTAGTTTCATCAGGATCTGTCTGTTCGGGAGGAACGACTGTTTTCTTGCATTGTATTACTGGTCGGTCTTCACTGCTGGTATAGTTTGCAAAGACCATTTTATTGTTTTACTTACAAAAACTCCAATTCATATTATATACACAGTATGTACAGGATTCATGTTACAAGTCTTTGTCATTTCCTCACAACCTGAACTCCAAAAGTTTACTTTTTATAATCAAATATTCTATATCCTCCTTTTTCTTCTTTTCCATTTTCAAGGATAATGGTTCTTATTTTTTCATGCATGGCTTTGCGTATTTTCTTTGGGTAGGTATTACTGTCACTTGTTAATCTTAGCATAAGACAGTAGTTCGAGGTAATGGCTAAACAAATAGTAACCTGCAAAAATCTACATGGCGAAAGATACTCACAGAGTCCATATGAAATTCGAAACACATTAAGGTACTAGTGAATTTCCATTTTAACATTTCACTATACTGAACCTTGAGTCGAAAACTTCAACAAAATATGAGCTGACTAAAATGCGTATCACTGCATCGCTCATCTAGTTTTAGGCGGCTCCTAAGAAAAACACAACTGCTTCTCTTCAAGACCTTTTTCTGACTAATCTTGCTGGGAATTTCTCGCCGGGAGATAGCGTGCCTTATTTAGTTAAATCCAGCCTATTCACTGGCCACGAACCTCACGTGTCCCCAGCTAAACCTAACCTTTACTTTGTACTAACGCTTATTTCCGTAATCGTTCCCTCCCTTGACTGTCTTTTAGTTAAGATTTATAGTCTGTTTTCATTAAAATGGTAGTTTTTTTTCCTTATTTTATACTTGATTACACATCTATCATCTGTTTCAGTCTAAATGGTGATTTACAAATAAGTTTGTTTTTTTCTTGGCATGAATAAATGCCAGAAGTGACGAACGTACGGTCACAGAGTGTTCATTTTTGCCAGTTGTAAACATTTGTATTAGATAGAATATAAAGAACTGTAATACTGTCAGAGTACAGCACCAGGGTGGGTGCTAGTGAGATACGGTAGTGTAGGAGCTGACTTATCTTTTAATTTTGTGGCGGTGCCACAACCTTACAGCTGTGAGGTGGTATAGCACGAATAGGTATTATCAGCTAGGGAAATACAACTTTCGACTATAGTAAGGGTTTTTTTCAGTTGTATCACGGAGACTAAGTGGTCAGAAGGACCAAAACCTAGAGAGTAAGGAGACAGTAGCCAAGAGGTGAAGTGGATTATATTTATACATTAGAGGTGAAGTGGATTATATTTATACATTGAGAGGTGAAGTGGATTATATTTGCATGCATATGTTTGTACTTTGAAAAGTGTTATTGCTATTTATATATCATTACTGCATACTTTGTAAGCAGAGAGGTATCTGTTGATATAAGTGAGGGGTTTGTTGGTACATGTTATTGAGTAGTTACATAGTGAGAATCTATAGCAAAAGAAGCAGAGTCATAGATAGTATTGAGTATTGTGAGTGTACATCATAGACTTAAAGAGTTTCATTCAGATAGGCAAAGAATGTGGGTACACTGGGAAAGAACTAACGGCTTCTGCCAAGGCAGAATCCACTCAAAAGAGAATCAGGATGCCTTAAGAGATTTACATGCCGAGGAATGAGAACTCAAGAAGGCAGAGTTAGAATTTCAAGAAAAGAAGATGGAACGAGAATTACAGGAAAAGAAGATGAAAGAGGATAGAGAGTTAGAATTAGAAAAAGGAGAGAATGAGAATAACTTTGGAAGAGAAGAAGATTGATAAGGAAATACAATTGAAGAGATTAGAAGTGGGTGCGAAAGGTCAGAACGCGACTCAGGAGGGGGGAGGCGCGCTCATCGTCTCTTTAGGCTACGTCTGCCAAATTTTAACGACAAAATCGACAGTTTAGATTTTTTCCGTGAGAGGTTCGAGGCCGAATGCATGGACTGGAAGGCTGACAGAGATCAGTGGCCATCTCTGTTATCCACATTGCTAGTGGGGCCTGCAATGGAGACTTTTTATAGCCTCCCGCTGGAAAAGTGGGTAGATTACGACAAGGTGAAGGAACGGTTGCTTCGGAAGTTCCGCCTGACGGCTGACGGGTACCGGACGCGGTTTAGAAATACTATGCCAAGTGCAGACTTCATCTCGAAGATCAAACTTCTGCTCATTAGATGGATCGAGGTGGAGGGGATAAACAAGGACTATGATGGCTTGAAAGACAAAGTGTGACAAAGTGTTGTCGTCCTGCTCTACTGAGTTGGTAGCATTTTTTCAGAAACGACAACCTAAGGATATTGCTTCTGGTCCCAATTGGGCCACCATTATGTCCTTGCCCATCCGGGAAAACCCATCCAGAGGTTTGGTCTGTCGGACGTCTTAGTTGCAGGTGTCGGCATAGTCCAGCGACAACCATGGCAAAAGCAGTCAGGCGAGGCATACAGGTTCTAAGAGCAGAAGAATGATAGGTTCTCCTCCTCCCCCCCCCCCCCCCAGTCCCTATGTTACATTGGGGTGATGCGTGTAACAAATAGTTTTCTTTTTATTTCTTTTCTGTTATATTTTAAATCCTTTCCCAAGTTTGATCTTGACTTGCTTAAAGTCCGCCAGAGTTTTTACTTTCTTGGTTTATGTAAAGAGAGCCAGTCCGTTCGTTCCTCTAGTTAGTTGTTATAATTAGGAGAGAATAGTGGTATGCATAATTCAAACTTGAATTCTCTAATTTGTCCAACATGTAAGAAATCTCCAACAGCTTGGTCAGTTAAAATGAATTTTATTTTTGACAGCAACTGGCATAACAATAATCCAACAGTAAATGTTACAATACTGATCAAGCATTCGATTCAAGACATCCCACAGGTTCAACATGTACTATATATTTCCCTTCTTTTATTTCTATCCATGGAGGGGTATAATATTCGTCCACCTTGTGAATATCCTTTGAGTTCCTATTGATGATTATCTCTGGGTTACATATCTCTTTTGTAGATATCTTTACAACTTTTAGTTTCCTTCCAATATCCTTATAGTCTTGGGTTTCGTTCATTATAACCCTTCAACTTTGTTACATGCATCATTGCGACATTTAAAAAATCAGACGAGCTGGGCTGAAATAAAAAGCGATACGAGTCTCATGTCTACTTACGTGGAAATACCACCTACAACATCTGCATGTATGGATTTCATCCATTATAAAATTGATATATCGTTCTGCAACTGCAGGTACAACTGAAGAGTATTGAATCATAACACATTTAGATCTAATATCTCTACGTAGGAGCAAGACGGTCAAATACGCGTCTTAACGCTTTGCTCAACTCCTTCCGACTAACTTGCTAAAAGTGATCTTTCTGCCGGCTTCGTGGTGCCCGGGGTAGCTGGCCACTTTCTATTGGTTAAGGCTTTTCTCTATGTCCTTTTTTATTGGTCATTCCATCCTATTATCTCACAGGGAGCAAGGCTGTCCCTGTGTGAATCACGATGGTAATTCCCAACAATTTGTAGCGTGGGTTATGTCAAAGCTGAACTATTTACAACCTCACATCTCTTCACCCTGCTCTCAGTGTGTGTCGTGTTTTTTTTATTTTTTTTTTATTTTATTTTTAGAAAAAATCTTACTTGCTGATTTTCTATAACAGTGTATGATAGTTTCTAAATGTTTAGACTCTAGCACGAATAAGTGCTATGGTGGTAGGTCATACGGCCACTTAGATCCAGGGGCCATGCAAATGTATCCCGCAGGGAGACATTTGGGTACCATCAATACTCTAAAAAAATTTATCCTAAAAAAATCAAAGTCCAAAAAACAAAAAATGTTAATCTAAGTCACTAAGCGGGGGCTCGTGTATATATACTGTACATTAATCCAGATATAAACTGTCTAAGTTCTCAAATTAGTACATTATGTAATGATATATCAATCCACATATAAACAATCCAAGTTTATCAAACTAGTAACATATTGCAATGTTATATTAATCCAATATAAACAATCCAAGTTTATTAAATTAGTAACATGTTGAAATGTTATATTAATCCATATGTAAACAATCCAAGTTTATTAAACTAGTAACATGTTGAAATGTTATATTAATCCATATGTAAACAATCTAAGCTTATCAAAGTACCAACGTTGGAAAAAATTCAATAGTCCATCCATAATGCATCCAAGTTTTTCTAAGTACTAACGTTGTAAAAACATAATGGTGGTCCTTCCATAAGTCATCCAAGCTTTTCAAAGTACTAACGTTGTAAAAATATAATGGTGGTCCTTCCATAATGCATCCAAGTTTTTTTCTAAGTACCAACGTTGTAAAAATTTAATAGTAATTCATCCGTAAATTATGACCATGTTAGCTAAAACGTCTAATAATACATTTGTCAAAACTCATCTAACTTTAATCCAACAAGTAACATCACATGTCAGCATAGTTAACAAAGTGAAAAACATTTTACATTTTTACAAGTTCGACACCGAATCTGCCTTCTGAGACGAAGATTTGTCAGTTCGTTTGTGTCTATAACATCTGCTGTCAGAACTACTACAGTCTGAGGCAGTCAGATAGGCCGTCTATCATCTTACCAAAAATGTATCTATATTGCATAAAAGGAAATGGAATGGAAACATTATCATGTCAGGGGTGAAAGTGCTCAGCTGGTTAGCCTGGTACGCACAGTCTCAGGAAGCAAATATAGATTATAGTATTACAGTCAAATGCCATGTCAAATTGACTGTAGCAGTGTAATAGGTCCATGAAGAAGTTATTAGTCCTACTGAACTATCTGCCACGTGATTACGTAAAGGCAGAAACGTTCAATGTCACAATTGCATTATCAGTATGTGTGGCATATTCAAATAGAGGTTGCACAGTGTATGGGGTATGGTCATCAAAGTTTATCTTTTTCACCTTATATTTTGTTTTTCAATCTCCTCCCTATTTCAGCCGCAATCACAAAACCAGTCAATACGCATATCTCAACCATCAGGGGGTGAGTTAGTGGGGAATATAATGATTCCATCAGCTGCATGTGGAAAGCAATGGGTGAATGTAGTCATCTGAATGGTCTCATGCACAGGTGCGTGGGTACCTCAGGGATTTTAGAATTTTTTTTTCAATGTTAACATTCTCACCAATCGTTCGTTGTCCAATTCCTCCAGTATGTATTTGTGGTTAAAAGTAGTAAAGAGTCCATAATAATAATAATTATACCACAATGATAACACTAAACACACTATTAGCTATTCTGATTCTTGGTATGGTGGATTCTAGCTGTGGTGTGTAAGTAATAGCTAGCTCAGCGATCAAAGAAAACATGTCAGTATAGTCATAAGCAGACAATATTGTAGAAATAGTATATGTGTTTTCAGGAAAGGAACAAAGGGTTTCCAGATTACAAAAGAATTGTAATTCAAGTTGATGGAGATATTGATGATAGGCAAACTCTTGAGTCTTGAATGTAGTGTCAATGCGAAAACATTTCATCATATGAGACAGAGTAAGAAAGGGGTAAACGAATACGATGAGGGGGTGTGAAAGGTGGAGTAGAGGGGAAGTTGTATTCTTCCTATAATGTTGGGTCAACGTTGGATATTGAAACATTTTCCATATCTATGCTATCTATTTTCATTATACACAAAATACAAAAGTTGCAAAGTATTTCCATTTCACTATAGATAAAAAAAACTATTACCCAATCAGGATGGGTTTGGACATTGTGAAAAAAACAATTAAAAAAAACAATTTACTTTGCACATTAAAAGGTGTGGTTATACACTCATAATATATATGTGGAGAAAAGAATTCGCCCAATATGTCACAATTTCTATTAATAGAATAACATGGGCGTCCCATTTATATGCTCTCGAGGGTTGAGTGATAGAATAGCTATGACAAAGGAACAGGACTGGTATAAGTGAAAGGATAGAATGTGTTCAGTGTAAGTCGTGGACATCATCAATGATAATGAATAAAAGGACAATTAGTGCAGAATGCAACCATCTAGCGGGAATTTCCCAAGATTCATTTAAAGATAACAAGTTTATTTCTGGAATGACAGGGGAGTGAAGGTTGTAAAGGAGAGGAAATGAAAGGTAATCAAATCTCAAAGTGAGAAACAATAGGACAAAAAAATGTAACATTAGGACTATCTGTAACTCGTAAGTGTGGTTATTTATAAACTGGCATCTCAATAGTAATGTTTAAAATGTTCTACGACCGATTTAAGTTAAGCATAGCAACTACAATGGTGAACTGTATATCATAACTATACACTGAGTCAATACTAAAAAATGAAATAAAAATGTAACTATTCTGGTGGCATTTCTTAATGTCGTCTGATTGTCAGCGGTTACCTCACCGGGGAGGGCGTGGTTACCAGATGTAGCTGTGACATCACTAATCAGGAACCGGACATCGAGGAACTGTCATCATCAAACAAGCTGAAAGAAAATGTACTGGGGACGTTTCGGTCAAAAAAAACAAAAAAAACGTTCGTGAGACTTTGCGGACACAAAAACATATTTGGAAGACGTAATCGGCCAAAAAAACATTTTGTAAAGAAAAAAATCAATAATCGTTGGTAAAAAGAAATATACACATCTGCGACGGGTAGTACTTGTATTGACAAGTACTGTGAGACACAACTGGTGTGCTCATAAAAACCTTGCTAGTTCCTTCAGTTCTTTGACCATTTCTAGCACTGCTATTTCTCGACTGGATAATCTGGAATCATACTGTGTATGAATGACAGTATGTGACGTGTCGTTTACTGTTTGTCTACAAGCTGGTGTAATGTGTGACGCTTGTGACCGAGATAAACGAGGGTCAACTGGCGTATCGTTTTTGCGGTTGTAGACTGAACGACGTTTCGTACGTAGTTTTGTCCGTACATGTTCTTGGGGAAGCTTCAGGAATTTTTCAAGTGGGAGGGAGTCATCTGCAGAAGCTGAATACGGTCGTTTTACTGCAGTGCGTATCTCCGGGGGTGAAGTATCGACAATTGATTCATCTTCTGTGCTGTCAGGACTAAGGGTATCGATATCAGATTCTTGCCGATATAGGTCGGTTATCGCTTCGTCGTTCGATTGTTCAGGGTAATCATTTTCTACGTTATCGGTGTGGAAGAGTTGCTCTGTTTGTTCCTGAATATCATGATCATGATCTGTCTGTTCGTGAGAAACAACGGTATTCTTATAGTGTTGTAGAGGTTTGATTTCATCACTCTCCCATTCTGAACTGGAAGTATGTTGATTGGGGGACGGCTGTTCGCTGCGCGAATACGTCTGTGTACGTATTAAGGGGTTTGTAGTATTTTCTTGTGCAGTCGGCGAAACGTTTGCATCATTATGTAAACAGGAGTCTCTGTACTGTAGACGTTATCTTATTTATGGCAAGGGAATGTCCTTTTCGCTTTCAGAGGAATCCCTTTCACGTATGAGTCGTTGTATTGCATCTGCTGGTGGCGTAGGTGTAGGGTCACATTGTTCCATTACCGAATCTGTTTCATTAGAGGATGTGTGACTTGAGGTTTGATAATTTAATGTAGCTTTTCTGATTGGTCTGGTGGATGTCATCTGGGGTGCAATAGGGCGATGGTCATTACGCCGAAGTTGTTTCGCGTGTGCCTTCGTGGTTTTACCTTTCTCTTCATGCCATATGACGTAATTTATGGGGGATGTTTGTTCGATAACTTTGTATCCATCTATCCAACGGTTGTCAAATTTCGTGTTTCTTACATGCTTTTTGTAGTACACTTTTTCACCAATTTTGAATGTCTCAAGTTTTGCTTATTCATCATGCTGCCTTTGTTTCTTGCAAAATGCTCTCTCAGTATTTCTATGTGCAATTTGATGGGCCTTATGTTTCTCTCTTAAAATGATTTCAATGGGGTCTTCTCCCATATACTTCCGCTGTGGGTGGAGAAGGTTATCAAGGGGGAAATTAGGCTCTCGGCCGTACAGCATAAAACATGGTGACATGCCTGTAGTGTCGTTAACATTGACTTGTATGGCTTCTAGGGTTTGGTTTATGTACACATCCCAATATTGATGATTACCATTTATGTATTTGCTGATTACATCATGGAGGGTGGCATGCATGCGTTCATTTCTTCCATTTGAATTTGGGTGATAATAACTCGTTGTGGTGTGCTCTATATTCTTTAGGGTGGCCTTAAATGGATTTCTAGTAAATTGTTTCCCATTATCTGAAACAATTCGTTGTGGACAGCCATGCCTGAGAATAAAATCCTGAAGAAAAAACTATGTAATTGACTATGAGGTGGCATCTCTAAGGGGGTAGCTCTCCGGCCATACTGAGTACTGATCCACGATATGTAATAAATATATGTTACCGGAGTGAGTAAGTGGGTACGGACCAGATATATCAATACTCACTGTCTGCATAGGAAAATGTGAAGGCTTCATTCCTTGGAGCGGTATCGAATGAGGTTTCATATTTCTTATTTACAGACTTTACACGTGGCCACATATTCAATAATATCCTTGTACATGGTCGGCCAATAGTATCTTCTCTTGATTACATCTATGGTTTTGTCGCGGCCCATATGACCGTTCTGATCATGAAATTGTGACAATATGTCATGGACAAGATTCTTTGGTATGACTTTTATAAACGACCATCTTGATTATCATCAAAAAAATATAATGCGTCATCATAGGGAAGAATACGGAGTCTGTGTTGCTGACTAACCTTCTTTCTTCTAGGAGAACTTCCAGATTTGGCACCTGGAATGTTCGGACATTAAACGAACAAGGGAAAGTGGCACAAGTAGCAGCAGAAATGAGGGAATATAAAATCGAGGTTCTGGAAATGTGTGAAACAAAGTGGAAGGGGGTAGACAGGAAGAAACTCATCACAGGTGAATTGGTGATGTCCTCAGGACATGAAGACGAAAGTTCACACCACAGTGAAGGGGTAGCTCTTATGTTATCTAAAGCACAGAAAGCACTCATTGAATGGGAAGCTGTTGGACCTAGAATAATAATCGCCAGTTTTAAAACAGCTAAAAAGAAAATACATGTAAATGGCATCCAATGTTATGCACCAACTAATGACAAAGAAGAGTCGGTGAAAGAAGCATTTTATACTAGACTACAGGAAATTATGGATAAAGTTAAAAGAAGAGACATCACATTTTTGATGGGTGACATGAATGCAAAGATAGGTACAGTCAATACCGGATTTGAAGAAGTCATGGAAAAACATGGGCTAGGAATAATGAATAAAAATGGGGAACTATTCTCAAACTTCTGTGCTTCAAATCAACTGGCTATAGGAGGAAGCATGTTTCCACATAAGAAAATACACAAGGCAACATGGATATCACCAGACCATAGAACAGAAAATCAGATTGATCATATATGCATAAACGAACGAACGAACGAACTTTATTTTTAAAGGGTTTAGAATTGGGCACGCAGGCCCGTCTAACATTCTGCCCTTCCTTTCTCTCTTCTTCCATAGTTAATCCATTTATTCTCACACGTATCCTAAATGTTACTTAAATAATAAAATAACAAAAAAGTACAATAAAATAAAATCCCAACATTGTAACAGTACAATAACAGTTACACAGATTTACAGATGCGTATCATAATTTATACTAAACAGGACAAAATTAACTTTAAAACCTACATATGATGTTATGTAATTATTTAAGAACATAACGAAATTAGGGTGGCATATAATCTGCACTCATGATGTATTTGAAAAGTCTTTGATTGAATGAATATGGACTAAGAGTATTTTTTAAGTCGTGTGGAAGAGTATTCCACAGATGAGCAGCAGAAAAAGCTAAACTTTTCTTGAATAAGTCGAGCCTAGGCTTGGGCATGTATAATTTATTTAAGCGTTGACTGCGTCTTCCGCTGTATTTGAAAATAGGCCACAGATACGTTGGAGCATTCTGTGACAAAATTTTGTAAATAAATTTGGCTTTGTTGAAGAGAAGACGCTTTCTTAGTGGTAATATGTTAAGATATGTATATGCGTCTACACACTGTGTGAAGTTTTTGTCTGAAATTAGGCGCACTGCACGTTTTTGTAATGAAAAGAGTCTTTTAGTGTTGGACATGGTGCAGCCATCCCAAATTGTGGAACAATAGTCTAGATGTGTTTGTATCTGGGATGTATAGAACATTTTTCGTGTCTCCTCATCTAGGAAATGTTTGATTTTAGCTAACTGGTAAACTTTTTGTGCCGTTTGTTTGGTCAGTGCTTGTACATGCGAATTCCAACTTAAATGTTGGTCAATTATGAGTCCTAGTGTTTTATATTCATTTACATTTTCAATTAAAGAGGTTCCAATGTAGAGCTGAAGTGTTGTTTTCGGCGAGTTTTGTAATTTTTGTCTAGTTGATATTATCATACATTTTGTTTTAGTGATATTTATTTGCATGCAGTTTTCATTGCTCTACTTAATAAGATTGTCTGTGTCGCTTTGTAATAATATTTCTAGCGTGTTGCAACTTTTATCACTAGTATAAATGCTACAGTCATCGGCAAATAGGTCGCAGGATGAGTGCTCGATGTGTAGTGGAAGGTCATTTATGTAAATGGAAAAAAGTAGAGGGCCGAGAAAAGAACCCTGAGGAACACCGGTGTCGATAATAGTTGGGCTTGACAAGGAGTTATTGTACCACACTACTTGCTGTCTGTCGGACAGGAATGATTTAAGTAATGTCACTAGTTTAAAGTTAACGTTCATTGTTTCTAATTTTCTTATTAAAACAGCATGATCTAACATATCAAATGCTTTCCTAAAGTCTACAAAGATTGCTCCACATATGTTATCGTTATTTATGTTTAGGTGCAAGTTGTCTATCATCTTAGTTAGAGCTGGTGCGGCGTAACGCAGTATTCGATTACTAATTCCGTCAAGCCCTGATGAGCTATTATCCTTAAGGCCAATAAGATAGTTATACACTTCATTAACTGTCATAAAAGGAATGTCGGGTGGAACTGAGTTTGTACATTTGTTCTTACAGAATGCTGAAAGTTTGTCTAAGTCACTACAGGAAGGTGGTATTGTGGATTTCAGACCGTTTATTTCTGCTTGAAAGTGATTGCTGAAGTCTGTGCAAGTAAATGAAGTGTTGGAAGAGAATGAGTCTGGTGCATTACGTTTTTTCGCTAAGGTGTTAATTGCCTTCCATATTTCCTTACTATTTGATTTGTTCTGAACCATATTTCTAAAGTGATTTTTCTTTTCTTTCCGAATTAAATATTGAACTTTGTTCCTGTACACCCTGTATGTGTTGAGGTCCTTATTTTTGTGCGCTTGATCTCTCTGCCTCATAGCCTCCAACACTTCCTGCGTGATCCACGGTGATTTTAATTGTCGTTTGACGCGAATTTCCTTAGCTGGTACGTGCGTGTCAAAAACATTATAAAATTTTTTTGTCCAGTATTCAATAGCGTCATCCGGATCAGGAAGTTGGTAAACACGGGCGAGAGGTGCAGTTAGCAAGTCATTTAAAAATAATTCCTTACTGAAATGTTTGAAACTTCTAAATTTGATACTTACATGTTTATTTTTTGGAACTTTACATTTATTCTTTGACCATGTACAGCATACTGGATAGTGGTCACTCATTGCAATATTAGGGACAGAGCATTCTATGATGTTTTCTGGGCAAGTTACGTAGATGTGGTCGATTAGTGTGGTTGATGCTTGTGTTACTCTTGTAGGCTGGTTAACTATTTGTTTTAAGTTGTACGATAATATTATATTTGTCCATGTTAGATTTGAATTGTGTATATCGATGTTGAAATCACCAAGAAGAACAACCTCCTTGACTGTGGCAAATACATTGTCCATCATTATGGTGAAATCTTCGTACCATATAGGTCCTGCACTAGGATTTCGATAAAGATATCCCACCAGAAATGGGCCCTGATTCGGTAGCTTTATTTCCAACCATACACATTCTATCTCTGCTGTCTCTAAGTCGTTTCTGCGGCGAAAATTAAGGGAAGTGAAAATATAAACTGTTATACCTGTCTCTTGTTTTTTGCTTGCGTCTCGCCGAATAGTTTTAAAACCATTTAACGCAATGTCATCGTCTGTTATTCTGTCATTTAGGCGACTTTCTGAAAGTCCAAAAATGTGAAAATTATTACTTAAAATGAATGTAAGTTCGGGGAGTTTACCTAGAAGATGGTAAATATTCAGATGACCAAGTCGTAGACCATCCTTGTGAAGCCACGGTACATAATTACCAGCCATGTTTGTAGAGTAAAAAGAAATATAAATTTAAAAAAAAAAATTACAAGTTAAAAAACAGTTATGCACACAAAAAAGCGCAAAATATTTTTACGAATTAATACTTCACCAAGGAAGTGGAATTCAAGGAATGAGAAATTGCAGAAAATACAATATTAAAATAATTAATACAACTAACAAAAAACAATTTCAACTGAGTATATGAAAATTGTCACAAAACAATCAGGCATACAACATATCACACCAGAACTGCTCAACGCAACAAAGTGAAGTTAAACGAGAGGTGGAAGAAATTAATAATATTCACAAGTCAGACAAGTATACAACACTTCACACCTTAACACCGAAAATTCTAACAAATTGAAGCTACGCGTGATAATAAGAAATTTAAATTGTAACGAAATAAGTAATCAAAGAAAATTTTTTTAGAGGATATTAACCGATAAACTATTAAAAGTTCTGATTATTACCGTTGTATTAAAAAATCAACAAATGTTCAAATGGAGTGAAGGCTGTAGTAACAGAGATTTAGTGAAGCAAAGTGTTTGTTCGTCAATAACTGACGTCTCTGCCGGGCAGATAATAGGGGTGACTTTGGGCAGACATCATTAATGCTTGTCTAAGTGACGCAGGGCTGAATTGCATCAGATAGACAAGTTCAGGGTTCCACTGAGGACGATAATAAGAAGTTTAGATCATCATTGCAGGATGTAAAGTATATAGAGGAGCAGATGTGGTATCAGATCACCACCTTCTGATAGCCAAAGTAAAAATGAAACTCAAGAGATATGCAACAATGCAAAATTATAGACAACAATATAATGTAGGACATCTAAGAAATCAAGAAACAAGAGACAAATTTGCGGTCACAATATCCAACAAATTCCAAGTGCTCCAACAGCTGGAAGAAGTAGAGAATACAGAGGACTATTGGCAGTAGGTCAAAACGGTATGGAATGAGACATGTGAAGAAATACTGGGGAAAAGGGAAAGGCAACAAAAAGCATGGATAACAACAGAAACCATCAATAAGATAAAAGACAGAAAAAACAAGAAAGCAGATTTAAACACAAGCAAAACCAGAAGTTCCAAAGCCAAGGCTCAAGAAGTGTACACAGAAGCAAACAAAGAAGTAAAAAGAAGTATCAAAAGAGACAAGAGGAAGTATATTGAGGAGTTGGCAAGAGAGGCAGAAGATGCTGCAGCCAAAGGAAATATGAGAGAACTGTATAGCAGCACAAAGAAGCTAACAAGGAAATACAAGCAAAAAAGTTGCTTCATAAAAGACAAGAATGGGAAACTGCTCAGCAATATACAAGAGCAAATGAAGAGGTAGACAGAAAATTTTGGTGACCTTCTCAATAGACCAGCTCCACAAAACCCGCCGGACATCCAGCCAGCAGAAGAAGAGCTACAAATTAACGGTGAAAGACCAACGAAGGAAGAAATAAAGAAAGCCATAAAGCTTCTAAGAGATGGAAAAGCGGCTGGACCTGATGTCATTTCAGCAGAGGCCATAAAAGCAGATATCGATACGGCTACAGAGATGTTATATAAATTACTTGGTAAAGTCTGGGAAAAGGAAGAGATACCAGCAGAATGGAAGGAAGGATATCTGGTTAAGTTGCCCAAGAAGGGAAATTTACAAGAGTGCACAAATTATAGAGGAATAATGTTACTATCAGTGCCAGGAAAAGTATTAAACAGGATTATCCTTGAGAGATTAAAAGAGTCCATAGACAAGAAACTGAGAGATGAACAAGCAGGTTTTCGACAAAACAGATCATCTACAAACCAGATTGCCACTTTGAGAATAATAGTTGAACAAAGTCTGGAATGAAATTCACCACTATACATCGGATTTGTGGACTACGAAAAGGCATTTGACAGTGTAGACAGAGAATCACTGGAAATTGATGAGGCATTATGGAGTTCCCCTGAAGATCATTAATTTAATAAAGAAAACAAAGGAAGACATGACATGCAGAGTTCTTCACGAAGGACAGCTTACAGAACCGTTTGGGATAAGAACAGGAGTGCGACAGGGATGCCTCTTGTCTCCATTTCTTTTCTTACTAGCAATAGACTGGGTTATGAAATCATCGACAACACACAACAGAAATGGAATCCAGTGGACTCTGACTAAGCAGTTGGATGATCTGGATTTTGCTGACGACTTGGCTCTTCTGTCCCATAACCGTAATCAGATGCAGGACAAATTGAAAACACTCGATGAGAGGTCACAGCAATTGGGTCTGAAAATACACAGGAAAAAGACAAAAGTAATGAGAATAAATGCAGGTAATGATAACAGGGTTGAACTTGAAGAAACACCAATACAAGATGTAGAATCATACACATATCTTGGCAGTAATATAGACAAAGTTGGAGGGACAGACAGCGATATCAAAATAAGAATACAAAAGGCAAGAGAAACTTTCATTGCTGTTGTGTAATGGCTATCAAGGAATGTTATATGCGGGGCAGTTAGGTTCTGGCTTGGTGAGTATGTCTTCAATCGTTGCTGATGTTTACGCGAATGCTAGGTTGAGTAGACGAAGGGTTAGCATCATACTTTTCACCTGAACACAGCCACACAGTATCGTTCTTAGCTCGTACAACAGTGTTAATGATTAATCAATGAGTTGGTGAAGACTGGTCCACATCCACATTTATTCACAGTAGCTCCAACAATAATTCAGCATAAATAACATTAGGTAGATTGCATTCATTAAGGTCCAGTGTCAGTCCATCGTGGTAAACAATGTAAGAGGCATACAATTCATAAATCTCAATTCTGGCCGTACGAGACTAGCGTTCCGGTTAAAGCAAGCCGTGAACGAAGTATGGCGGCAAATGTAAATATATGCTGACGATCGAAAATGTTTACCTCAAAATACAGTCACAATGCTTCCCATGGAAGCTGTAACCCTTGACGGCCCATAAACACATCTTATACAATCGTAGCGACCAAATCTCATTACAAGCCACTGAGAAAATATATCGAATAACACATTCACCACGGGAACACAACCATGGCACGTCTCGTCAAGGCTGTTTACATTTTATCACTAGCACGGGAAACTGATCGCTCGGCTGCGCATGGGCAGACGATACATACGTCACGTTATATATTTATAGCTAATGCAGACAGCTGTATTTCAGCAAAGGATTGACATACGCCTGTGCGCAAAAGCCGTACACAACAATTGCATTGGGAAATATATGGAGATCAAGAGAAATCGGATCCAACACGAAAATAAGAATCTTCAACTCAAATGTAAAGTCAGTCCTATTGTATGGCTCTGAGACATGGAGAACAACAAAGACAACAACCAAAAAGCTACAAACTTTCATAAATGGGTGCTTGCGTAGAATAGAGGGATTAAAATGGTATGACAAGGTTACCAACGTGGAACTAATGACAAGAACTAGATAAGTGTCAGTGGAACAAGAGATGAGAAGAAGACGATGGCGATGGATAGGACACACACTGAGGAAATCTGTTGATAGCATTACAAGGCAGTCCTTGTTCTGGAACCCCCAAGGCAAGAGAGGCAGAGGTAGACCAAGAAGCACACGGAGAAGAGAGCTGGAAACAGGTGAAAATGATGAGGAGAACGAGGAAAGAACTTGAGATGATGGCACGTGACAGGAGGACTTGGCATGTGTTTGTTGAAGGCTCATGTCCTTTGGGAGTGGAGGGTTATGATGATAGGGAAGAATAGTGAACTCTTTGACCTTGGAGGGATCTTCCTTAACTTGTTTCATAAGCTTGGCTATTTCGCTGTCTTTGGTCTGTTCTTTACAGATGTCAAATGTGTCTGGATATTCATCCTCTACTGAGGGTGTTTGCTCTGAACAACTATCCGTTTGTGGCAAAGTTATTACATTTATTTCTTTAGCTTTATCATCAATTTCAGTTGACGTTAAGTCCGCTGTGTCCTTGCCGATATCATTATTTGGCTCATCATCATACAAAATTCTTGACAAAAGGTCAGCACATGTGTTCAGGGTTACGACAGGTTTGGGAGCACCTGAAAGGCCAACATAATGCCCTTTGTAGAGCAGAAAGGTTGTGCAGGAAGAGAAGGAAGACTCGAAGGGATAGGGAAAGATTCTTCAGGGAGCCCTTCAAGTTTGCCAAAGAACTGTTTGAGCAGCCACGGTCGGGTACGCTAAACATCAAGAAAGAAGACCTGGAAGAACACCTTAGAATGACATATTCAGATGGTCGCAAAGATGAGCCGCTCAGCAGCATGGCAGGCCTTAAATGGCCGAGTAAGCCAGGAGCTGAATTTAACACCAAGCCCCCAACGGTGCAAGAGGTAGAAAGCATTGTCCAGAAAGCTCGGTGCAAGTCAGCTCCAGGTCCTAATGGTGTTCCATATGTGGTGTATAAGAGATGCCCTGAAGTGCTCAAACGACTGCTCCGTTTACTAAAGAATGCGTGGAAAGCCCAGCTTGTAAGCAAGGAATGGAGAAAGGCGAACGGAGTCTACATCCCGAAGGAGCAAAATTCCACAGACATCAGTCAGTTCAGGCCAATCTCACTACTCAATGTGGAAGGGAAGATATTCTTCTCAGTGATGGCGAAAAGACTCACTACATACCTCCTGGCAAATGGGTACATTGACACTACCATTCAGAAAGGAGGTATCCCAGGTATACCAGGATGTCTAGAGCATGCCACAATGATCTGGGAAGCAATCCAAAAGGCAAAGTCTGACAGAACAAACCTCCATGTAATCTGGTTGGATTTAGCGAATGCTTATGGATCCGTTCCACACCAGATGTTGTGGCAGGACCTAGAAATGTATCATGTTCCACAAGAGATTGCAGCAATGCTGAAGCTGTATTTCGCAGGGTTTGCTGTCAGATTTTCAACCAGAGAGTACACAACGAAGTGGATTGGCCTTGAAGTTGGAATTGCAATGGGGTGTACCATCTCTCCGATACTATTCGTGATGGCTATGCAGGTAATCCTCAATGCGGCCGAAGGAATGGCTATAGGTCCAAAGCTTGGGGGAATGTGTCACATGCCACCGCTCAAAGCATTCATGGATGACACAACAATTCTGACATCAGATGAACATCAGGCCCGGAGGATGTTAGAACGCCTGGATGAACTAGTCAGCTGGTGCAGAATGAGCTTCAAACCCAAGAAGTCGAGAAGCCTATCAGTCAGGAAAGGGAAGATAGCAGAAGACATATTCGTGGTTTCCAACCAAAGAATCCCTACTGTCATTGAGGAACCTGTTAAAAGTCTTGGCAGGGTGTACGATGCCTCATTAAAAGACTTGAAGGCAGTGCAACAGACAATAGAAATGGCAGACAGAGGGCTACAGATCATAGACCAAAGCAGACTCTTGGGAAAGTTCAAACTGTGGTGCCTCCAGTTCATGTTGATACCGAAATTGCTGTGGCCACTGCTTATATATGAAATAAGCACAAGTACAGTCGAAGCTATAGAGCAAAAGGTCAACAAGTTCATGAGAAAGTGGCTAGGGGTACCACCAGGTCTGTCAGATGTAGCACTGTACTGCAAAAAGTCAAAACTTCTGCTTCCTTTCAAGTCAGTTGTTGAAGAGTACAAAGTTGGAAAGGCAAGGCTTGCAATGATGCTACGCGAGTCAGCTGATGACGTGGTTAAGTCCATTCAGCCTACACTGAAAACGGGAAGGAAGTGGAGAGTGGAAGAAGCTGTTGATGCTGCCCAAGAGTCACTCAAACTGAGGGAGGTAATCGGATACACACAGACGAATAGACGGGGATTTGGTCATGGAGACATCCGCTGGTGGTCCAAGGCATCAAGCAGGGAGCGCAGAGACATGGTTGTTCATGAGATACGAGAGGCTGAGAATGATAAGAGGTTGCAAAAAGCAGTGCAGCAGGTCCAACAAGGCCAATGGACTACATGGGAAGGAGCCCTGCAGAGGTCCTTGACATGGAATGATATATGGCATATGGCACCTCTTAGGCTCAGCTTCGTGGTTAGATCAATGTATGACCTGCTGCCGTCGGCCACCAACCTTGTGAAATGGGGAAAGTCGGATGATGAGCAGTGCCCCCTGTGCCAGGGGAGGCAGACACTCGAACACGTGCTCTCAGCGTGTAAGGTGTCATTAGGGCAAGGGCGATACACCTGGCGCCATAACAAAGTGCTAAATGAGCTTGCTGCGACAATAGATCTAGCAAGGATGAAGGCGAACAGCAAACCCAGGCCGAGCACCGCAAATACATACTTTCTGAGGGCAGGAAAGTCAGCACACCCCAAACCGAGTAAACCAGGTAGCAGTTTACCATCTCTTCTTGATTGTGCAAACGACTGGGAGATGGCGGTAGACCTACCTGGACGAGGGGCATATCCAGAGAGTATCAGGAAATCGCGGAGACGGCCGGATATAGTGCTTCATTCTTCTTCAACGCTTCAGGTCATACTGATTGAACTGACCGTGCCATTTGAATCCAGATTAGACGAGCAACATTCGTTCAAAGCGGCCAAATATAGTGATCTGGCCGCGGATCTGAGACACGAGGGGTTCACTACAAGGGTCATGGCTGTTGAAGTGGGCGCAAGAGGGCTTGTGGCTGCATCAATGTATGATCTATTGAAACTGTTGGGGTTGAAGGGACAGGCGAGAACAAGGGCACTGAAGAGGCTTAGTGAAACTGCCGAAAAGGCATCAGGCTGGCTGTGGAACAACCGCAATGGGCAATGGAAATCGTGACAATAAACGCTGCGGTACAGAAAACACCAGGAATTTTTCTAAGTCCACAAAACGCTGAGTTTTGTGGTGTACTAGTGAGCGGGCTGTGACTGAGGGGCAACAGGCGATGTATATTATAGGAGGTGTCAGTGTCAGAATTTCAGTGGCTAGGCTCGGCGGCTTCGCGATGGTGTCTCAGTGTGTGCGACGGAACGAACGGAATAATTTGTCTTCTCTTTGTTACTTTCACAATTGCCTCCACGGCTGGCGGAGTTGTGGATTAAAGTTGCTACCATAAGTGAAATGGGTTCATTTTCGATACAAGACAACAGGAGGCTGAGACGCTTGGGAGTCATGACCCAAGTGGGCCCGCCCCCCTTAGAGTGTAAAGGAGTATACTGGGCCGAAACACTTGTCTGATGGGGGGACTCCTTCTGATGATCAGATTGCCTCCTGTTGTATCGCTCTGTAAAGAGTTTCCTATCATCATATTCAATGGTACTATCGTACGATTGTAAGTTCATTGACCAAGTTTGAAGTTTCTTCGGTTGTTCCTGAGTTTTTGTAAGCCAGTTTACAAGGGGTTGGTGGTCAGTCCGAATAAGGAGTTTGGTACCATGAACATAAAAATCAAATTTCTGTATCGCACAGGCTTCTTTCTCCGTGGTGGTCCATCTTTTCTGGGACTTGGATAATGCGTGTGATAAGAATGCTATTAGTGTTTCATTTGGAATGTTTGGTAGGATGGGCTTCTCATCTGGGGCTACTGGTTGGACAAGACAAGCACTGATCGCGTTGTCCGAGGCATCAGTATATAGGATCATGGGTTGAGAGGTGTCCGGATGTCCAAGAAGTGGGATGGTGGTTAAGGCATTTTTCAAGTACACAAATGACTTTTGAAAAGTATCGGTCCACTTAAAGCGTGCATACTTTCGTGTTAGGGCAATTAAAGGCTCAGCTGCTCTGGAGAAGTTGATGATGTGGCGTCTATAATATCCCACGCAGCCGATAAAAGCTCTTACTTGTCTAACTGTTTTTGGACTAGGCATCTCCCTGATAGCCTTCACTTTATCTCCATCTGGTCGAATGCCCTCGCAATTGATGATAAATCCCAAGTATTTGTTTCCGTCTTCAGGAAATCACACTTCGCTAGTTTCAGATTTACTTGATGGTGTCTCAATCTGTCGAAAACTAGTTCTGCTTTCGGGTGATGGTCCTCGATAGAGCCTGCTGTGTGGATTAATATATCGTCAATGTAGGCCAGCACGAACGGCTGTAATCCTTTAAGAACCTCATCCATTAACGACATATATGTCGCCGGACTGCCCTTAAGTCCGACCGGCATAACGTTCCATGCAAAGCTGCCAACGTGGGTGCAAAATGCGGATTTTTCTTTGCCTCTAGGGTCATTGGAATACACCATAAACCAGATCGTGCATCAAGAGTGGTAAAGTAAGGGGACTTTCCCAACGTCGCCAGCAAATCATCAATCCTAGGCAGGGGATAAGAAATAGCTTTGGTAATTTTGTTAAGAGCACGGTAATCGCAACAGAAACGGCTAGATCCGTCTTTCTTGGAGACAATAACAATGGGAGAGGACCATTGAGACCTGGAACGTTCAATAATTCCAGCTGCCAACATTTCGTTTATTGACTTTTCCACGAGTTCCCTATTCTTTAGTGGGGTATGGTATGGCTTCAAGTGAATCGGTTCCTCTGTTATTGTTTGAATATCCATTTCTACCGTATCCGTTCTGCCCAATTCCATGTCATTTAAGGCAAAAATGTCTTGATGCTTCGTAACGAACGTTTGTAACCGTGGTTTATTTTCATCACTTGTGTTTAACGTTTCTTGCAGCTGTGACAATCTATGTCGGTATGGATCAGATGTCTGTTGTTCGGTGGTGGCTGGTTTATATCGAATGTCTGTATTATTGCTATTCCAATTGTGGCTCTCTGTTCCCCTACGGTAATAACATGGCGTGCTCTCTGCTCCACAACGGCTATCTCACTGTGTGCGTGGATAATGTGGTAGTTTTCTCACATCTTGCGAGGATTTTATGTCAATGGGTCCCTGATATCTTTGAGAGTTTCTCTCCTGCATATATGACCTTACTCGGTTGGGATTTGAACCGGCTATTATCTTGGCTTAGTATATCTGTCCATTCTATTTCCTACGTGGGTTCTCATCCGTCACTAGATTCACCATATGTCTGACCTTTCTGTACTGGGGACGGTTCTGATATTTGTGTAGTTTTCTCTTATCCTCAACAGTGTAACTTTGCGCATCCGCGTACGTTACTTTAGTCTCCTTGTTATAAGAATGTTTATCATATCCTCCGGGGAGAATGTAAGGTTGCATTTCCTTTTCGGGTGGAGGAGTATCGTTCATTCCATTTATTTTCCGGACGGTATTTTATCCGCCGGTAGTGGAATTATAAATAAATTCCTCCCGTTCGGTGGGTAGTGCAGTGGTTTTCTGTGCTGTAGGATAACCTGGCAGAACATTTTTTCTCCACATATCAGAATCAGAGTGGTGGCTCGTGGTGTATTTTGGGTGCAACTGTGAGGAGTGGAGCGGTTGGGTATGATTCCGACATGATAAAAGCATAGACCTTTCCTGTTGACCAACATAGGGGTGGTATAGCTTCCGAACTGTCGGACATCTGAGACTAGGTTGTGGGGTGTTATACTGAGGTCGATTTCTGACTCTAGTGTCATAATCAGAGAACTGACGTTCGAGTGTTTTGCGTCTGGTTTTTCTTATAAATAAGCGCTCATGACCCGGTCGTTGTGTTTTGTGGTTCCTTTTAGTTGCAGAGTTGGCGGGGTTTTTTGGGACACCATGCGGTGGGGTATGATGTAAGGTTGTGGAATGATGGACTCGACTCTTGTCTGTTATTTCTTTTTTAAACAATGATGTATCTATATGAGCCAAGATCGTGACTCTGTTGATAGTGGTGGCTTTTCCTGAGGTGTTGAGGATCATGATCGGAAAATCTCTAGATGTAGAGACCTCAGCTATACCTTCAGTTATCATGGTCAACGGGTCATCATTAATTGCTTCGTCTGATAGTGGTTGTACTCTAACAGTTTGACCAGGTGTAATATATGACGATCTTTTAACTCGCACTTTTCCTATCAGCAGGGAATTTGGGGCTATCGTGACTGGGGCAGTGAGGCGTACTAAAGATGCAATATGTATGTCATCTTGCAGTTCTATATATTCATCATGTATCAGGATTTTTTTAGATCAAAATAAATCCTAGCCTAGTGTTTGCTAAGAAAATCTAGTCCTAGGATCACGTTTCTGGACATGCCTTTGGTGATGATAAAGGGATGTGTAATTTCTTGGTTTCCAAGTTTAAAAGCAACCCATGTAGTGCCAATTGATTTCAATTCCTGTCCTGTAACAGATGCCATGTATGTTTTCGACTGTTGGAATTGTACGAGATGTTGAATTTGGCGAAACAGTTGGTAGCGAATTAAGCTAACTGATGCACCTGTGTCTGTTAACGCACGATAATTTTTATTCCGGATGTTTAATAGGCAAGAACTAGGGTCAGGATGTATCCTGATGTTAGTGTTCAAAATTTCTTCATGTTTCACAGGGAGTGGAACCAATGAATTGTACAGATTTTTGGTATTGTTTTGTTCTCTCTCTTGCATAAAGGACCTACTGTCAAAGCTATGGTGAGCCTTGATGTTGTCATGATCACCACTAGCAGTCCTGCCTAGTGTGTGACGTGTCCGTTTCCCTGGCGGACAAAAGGTTGTGGCGGTCCTCTATTGTAACCACGCTGCTGAGTTTGTGAGGGGTAACGTCGGGGTGGTGCACTATAGTTTCCCTGATGCATGTATTGATGATGCTGGTTATAGCTATTATAATTGGTTGCACTATTAGCAGGGTTTGCTCTGCATGTCCTGAAACTATGCCCTGTTTTACCACAATGGTAACAATTTCCTGGGTTAATATTGTGTACATTGTGTGGCCTCTGTGCAGGGGAATGATGAGGTTGGCTGTTATTTCCACCATACCCAACAGGACGATTCCATTTCTGTCTGGACTGACCAATCTCCATGGGTTCATGGTTATATGTGTGCTCCTGCTCTACCCTAGGTTCACGTCCAATATGTTGGTGGAATCGTTTTCTTACATTGTCCTCTGACACTGCTGCCGGGATAGTTTCAGTGACAGTTTTGGTATCTTTGCGTATGAGGTGGAGTTTTACGTGGTCTGCATATAATCCATCCACAAAAATGCCTACAAGGTGTCTCTCCAGTTCTGGGGTTGTCACAGATCCGTCAAGGAACGCTTCTTCTGCTAAATTAAGCAGACGATCACCATAAAATTGTATCATTTCATCTTTTTCCTGTTTGATCTTCCTGAACATAGACCAAGCGTGCTGATTATCTACAATGTCGCTGTAGCGTTGCACCATTTCTCTCTTTAAGGAATCATAAGTTTCATTGGGGTAGCATAGTGGTTAGTGCACTGGCTTCCTAGCGCAGTGGTCTATGGTTCGATCCCCAGATGAGGCGGGAATTTTTTAGGCCACAAACGGCTCCTGGGTCGACCCAGCCCCAAATGGGTACCAGAACAACTCTGGGAAGGTTAAGGCGGCCGGCGTGATGCCGACCACATCACCCCTCGTGTGCCGACGGTCAGATAATATGGGCCTAACACCATATTCCCAATGTGCCTCAATGGGCGTGTAACGGGTTTCTTTACCTTACAGTTGTCCTCTACGTCTTAAAAAGTCTGTGACTAGCGAATCCGAGCTTAAAAAAGCAATCCGCTTTTTATCTGTGTCACTTACGGCATCAACAATGGAGGCAAATTTGTCGATATCAGACAGCCATCGCCAAAATATTTTTGCATCCCCGCTGAACGGTGAAATAATAGACCTTATTTGATTAAATTTAGCATAGTGATCCACGTTGAGGCTCAAGCTTGGAACTGGATATTTCATGATTGAGGAACCCACATGTGAAGAGTGTCAAGAACCAAACACAATTAAACACTTTCTGGTGGACTGCAAGAAATATGACCAACAGAGGCAAAACATTAAGACATACTGTAGTAAACACAAGGTAGAAATGAGTGTAGAAAATCTCATAGGCACAAAGACCCCTTCAGAAATGCAAAAGTTAATTAAACACTATATCACCAAAACAAAAGCTAACATATAAAAAATAAATAAGGATCCGAGCCAGTAGTCCAAACCGGAGAAAGATTCAACCCAGATACATACAGATTAACCAAATAAAACATCCAGCGAAAATTTAAAACATACCAGATTAGACAATTGCATATTTTAGATTTTTTTAAAAAAACCATTATGAACTATAACTACAAAAGGAAAATATCTACTAGAGATAATATAGTATAAAATAAATACAAACAAAAACATACTACAACAAAGGAAACACGTCCTGATATAACCAACAACTCCATGCACATGGTAGATGGTTGAAAGGGGCGTGCTACAAAGAAAAGTAGCAAACACGTTAATTAAAAAAAAAAACGTTATGCAGTGTGGCAGTTATTTGTTGCAACGCCATCATGGTGGGCTCTGCTGGAGGCGGTAATAATGCTGAGGCTGTGGGCTGTGCTGGTGGGAGCTGTACATATGGTTGCTGTTGACTTTGTCCCTGCAGAAATTGTTGTTGCATTTGCTGTTGTTCCGTCAGCTGTTCCATGTCCATGTATTTTATTTTTCGTCTTGATTTGCCTGTCAGTGGTTTTGAGTGATATTTTCCTATGCCGCTCTCCGTAAGAGGACTGGTCACTTGGCACCAAATTAACCATTATGTTACCGTAGGGTGAAGCGTGTAACAAATAGTTTTCTTTTTATTTCTTTTCTGTTATATTTTAAATCCTATCCCAAGTTTGATCTTGACTGGCTTAAAGTCCGCCAGAGTTTTTACTTTCTTGGTTTATGTAAAGAGCGCCAGTCCGTTCGTTCTTCTAGTTAGTTGTTATAATTAGGAGAGAATAGTGGTATGCATAATTCAAACTTGCATTCTCTAATGTGTCCAACATGTAAGAAATCTCCAACAGCTTGGTCAGTTAAAATGAATTTTATTTTTAACAGCAACTGGCATAACAATAATCCAACAGTAAATGTTACAATACTGATCAAGCATTCGATTCAAGACATCCCACAAGTTCAACATGTACTATATATTTCCCTTCTTTTATTTCTATCCATGGAGGGGTATAATATTCGTCCACCTTGTGAATATCCTTTGAGTTCCTATTGATGATTATCTCTGGGTTACATATCTCTTTTGTAGATATCTTTACAACTTTTAGTTTCCTTCCAATATCCTTATAGTCTTGGGTTTCGTTCATTATAACCCTTCAACTTTGTTACATGCATCATTGCGACATTTTAAAAATCAGACGAGCTGGGCTGAAATAAAAAGCTATACGAGTCTCATGTCTGCTTACGTGGAAATACCACCTACAACATCTGCATGTATGGATTTCATCCATTATAAAATTGATATATCGTTCTGCAACTGCAGGTACAAATGAAGAGTATTGAATCATAACACATTTAGATCTAATATCTCTACGTAGGAGCAAGACGATCAAATACGCGTCTTAACGCTTTGCTCAACTTCTTCCAACTAACTTGCTAAAAATGATCTTTCTGCCGGCTTCGTGGTGCCCGGGGTAGCTAGCCACTTTCTATTGGTTAAAGCTTTTCTCTGTGTCCTTTTTTATTGGTCATTCCATCCTATTATCTCACAGGGAGCAAGGCTGTCCCTGTGTACGTCACTGAATCACGATGGTAACTCCCACCAATTTGTGGCATGGGTTATGTCAAAGCTGAATTATTTACAACTTCACATCTCTTCACCCTGCTCTCAGTGTGTGACGTGTATTTTTTCTTTTCTTTTTATTGTTAGAAAAAATCTTACTTGCTGGTTTTCTATAACAGTGTATGATAGTTTCTAAATGTTTAGACTCTAGCACGAATAAGTGATATGGTGGTAGGTCATAGGGCCACACCTATCAACCACGCAGAAGGAATTACGGGAACTTCCGATCCCATCGGAATGGTCGGTCGAATTGGCACAACCGACAATGGAAAAGTGATAGCGACGGAGGAGAGCGCCAAACGCAAAAGCAGATACGCTTTGAGGAGGCTCGTGATGAAGATCGGTTTTGGTATAAAACTAAACATTCCAAGCAGAGGAGTGGTTCTCAGAGAGTCGATCTTCCGACTCCGATGCGCGCTCTTCACCAGCTAAAAGCCCCAGCAATAGTCCACGCGATGAGTCAAAAAGGGAGCGGAGGTGTTCCAATTGTGGTGGCAATAATCATTATGCTGACAGGTGTCCTACCCCAATTGAACACGCTAATTCCGCGTTTGTGTTGGACACAGTCAACAGCGAGGACTGTGTGGGATTTCGCCCTCTGTTCCATGCGAACGAGAATATAGTGCTACACTGCGGGCATGCGGTACCATGTCTGTCGGCGGTCCATGAGACTGGCAAGGTGGCTCTCCACAAAGGTGTGATGGAGAAGAAACCAGTCTCGGTGTTGAGGGACACTGGGTGCACTACAGTCGTGGTACGTCGTTCGTGCATCAACGAATCCTGCCTCACAGGCAAAACTGTAAAGTGTACCACGTTTGGAGGCAAAGTCGAGTCTTACCCCCAGGCATGTATTAATGTGGACACCCCGTTCATAACAGGTAGAGTGAACGCGTTATTCCTATAGAACCCAATCGCCAATTTGATCGTCGGCAATGCACGGGGAGTGCATAACGAAACGGGATTGGCTGGAGCAGAGGCTCAGCAACACCAAAGTCCCGAAGCGGATGATAAGGTGGGCGAGGTATCACCACCTGAGAAGAAAGTACATCTGAAACGGTGTTCGCGTCAGGCGCGCATGATTACCCATAGTCCCGGGCCGTGGGACGTGAATAGGAACAGAAAAGGCATATCTGAGGGCCTGATAGCGAGTAACCGCGCGGTATGGGTTCGCAATGTTCCTCTGGGTGCTAGTTGGCGCACACTCAGACGAGTGTTTAATGAGGTCGCGCCGGTTAGATTTGTTGAGGTATTGTCATTGCGAGACAATACCAAGGTTGCACGTGTTACTTTCGCGAATAGGTGGGGTGCGCGTGATGCAGTCAGGTGGAAGCACATGTCGTTGCTCCATAACCACCTGCTGATAGTTCAGCAAAAGCAGGGATAGGTTCGGGTTTGCTTTCAGTTAAAGTGTCCGGTTAACGTGAACCGAACCGCATAGTCTGACTCACGCCACCAGTACTATTCTGATAAATATAAGTTGTTCTGTACAGCTTTAAAATTGAGTGAGGAGAACTGATGAGGTGTTTACATGTGATAGTGGGTAGCAAGTAATTGCAACCACGTTAGAGGTGTTTTGTAAACTCTAAAGATCATGTTTATGCTATACTATGTTATGCTTTGAATGTAGGTATTATGGCGCCATAAAGGCAATTTACAATTTTGTAACGAAAGTCTGTTTTTGCTATTTGAATCAATTGCAACGTATGCCTATGTAAGACTTACTATTAGTGGACAGCGCACTGTGTTATGGTAGACCAGGGGTGGACAGTCGTTGTCATTTTTCACGACTTCCAGAACCTTGGGTAACCTACTTTATGTCCATATTGTTTTTTGTCTTCGGATGGTTGGAGAATGCAGGAACGACAATGGTAGTGGAGAACTTTGGCACTCTCGGTTCAGATGAGGATATTCTGTTAATGGCATGTGGAGTCCAAACTCCTAC
>JAMPIV010009662.1:0-120201 GCA_024509875.1 Oreohelix idahoensis
ATACTTTTTAGTGCTTAAGGAAAAGTCATTATTGAGTTACTTCCCTTGAAAGGAGTGTCGTCATTTTTATCGAACTCCGCGGATGAATCCAGTTTTACTGCGATTTATTCTTTGTTTGGGTAGAAATAGGTTGTTCTTGCTTCGGTGTATCTATGGCCTGAATTTATGTGTGTTGTTTGTCTGGGTAGGACGAGTCTGTCTTATATCTGTATATCTTTACATATCTAAGTCGAACTATATGGTCTTTGGTCGATAGAAAGGTCAAAGGGTTGTTCGGCGGATGTGTCGCTAGAGAGGTGATTTGGCTTCGCCCTGATGATGGGGGCTGTGATTTTTGTGTAGCGGCTTGTCGCCGGAAAAAGTGATCTCAGTATTTGTGGGGAAAGTGATAGTCGTCTAGACCTATCGTGTATGCTTTACCCCAGTGTTTATTCTTATTGCCAAGGAATGGCAGAATCATATTTCTGATACCAAGGTAACAAAAGATACTTCTTATGAACTCTGGCTAAGCCACCGTTTCTCGATAGACACGATTTGTACGTCTGAGGAAATATTTATCTAGATGAAAACGACATTCATTCCTAGCAGCACTATATCTTGTATGATGAAGTCAATTGTATCATAATTGAATCTACAGAGCAATGAGAACATTTAATGAATGACTAACTTTAATGCAGATTCATTATCTGTATCCAAACGTGAGTGACAGCTCACGAGAGAAGCCATCTTGTATCCAAATATTTTGTGACTTTCAAGAAGAGAAAGGGATGCCCCGTATTATCGCTTGATGAGTCCAGAGATCACTGCTACACATGAGAACCCATTACTAGCGGTTCAATATGATTATATGGAAAATATGTGCTGAACATTATTGTAAGGAATCTTCACTAGACGAGGTTAGGTCTAAAAGCCATCTTGACTGTTGTTTATAATCTGACGTGCTTTGTCAGTAAACTCAGATGATATATATATATGGGCAATACTGAATGCTTGTCTACTGACAATCCATTATGCTATTATTCTACATGAGTGCCCATGTATCATTGCAAGACCATTTATCCACTGTACCATGATGTATTATGCCAACCTGTGATTTGTCACTATTCGTGCTGTCGAGTGTGTACGTCCAATTAAACTGTAGCAAAGGTACACAGTCGTTGGTGTCGATGACTTCCAGCCATACATGAGTGTGAGAAAAAGACCATTTGTCAACACCACGAACTCTTCTTATCATTCGCGTATGATACTCACAATCTATGTCTACACACCACTGCGTAGGTCGAGTTGACATTCCATACTCAAACCACAAGCAACACAACAACACAGCATGTGGCTCTGGTGATGTTCTAGTGAGCTTATATTTATCAACTGATGATGAGCAAAGAGAACAGAGTTATCAACTAGAGAGATTTTATCAACTGGTGGCCAGTGTGGGGAAAGGAGATTTGAAGCTGAACAAAAAAAATTAGAAAGAGAAGCTGCTGCTGAACAAAAAAGATTAGACAGGGAAGCTGAACAAAAAAAATTAGAAAGAGAAGCTGCTGCTGAACAAAAAAGATTAGACAGGGAAGCTGAACTAAAAAGATTAGACAGAGAAGCTGAAGAAAAAAAAGCAATAAGAGAACATGAATTTGAGTTAGAGAAATTGAGATTGACAAGTATGAGTAATGTTAATCAGGCATCTAGTGGTAATGGTAAACCTTCTACTTACAAGGTTAAGGTTCCACCGTTCAATCAGTCCAGTGACGATATTACATTCTGGCTGGATAGATTTGAACGTTCTTGTCGTACACATAATGTGGATAAATCACAATATGCTAACCAATTAGCAGAAAACTTGAAAGGTGAATCTCTGACTAGGTTATGCCTTGTAGGAGAAGCAGATAAGGATAATTATGATGTCATTAGGGCGGCTTTGATAAAAAAAATACCAGCTAAGTGAGGAAGGCTATCGCCTTTTGTTTAAGACGATGGTGCCTGAGACAGGTGTAGAATTCTCAGAATTCATTGCAAAGGCACGTCTCACAGTTGATCGTTGGATTGAGCTTTCCAAAACAGAAAAAACGTATGAAGGACTTATGGATTTGTTGCTCAGAGATAAGATTATGTCATGTGTTAACAAACCATTCCTTGAATTTATACATGAGCGTAAACCCAAATCTCTAAAGGAAATGGAAGAATATTGTTCCCAATATGTCACTGCACACCCCGACGTGACTTTTGGCAACACTAAGATTAAGGAGAGTATGCCAGTTGCTTCAGCAACACCATACAATCCCAATTATTCACACAGATTTCAGGGACCTCAAAACAGGTTTGATAAAAAAGGTAACCATAATAGTTATCAAAACCAAGGTAACCAATCATTTCAGGGTTCTTCTTCAAAGAACTGGAGACGAGCTGATAGCTCTCGACACAGGGGTGGTCACAATTATAGTAATTTCCATAGAGGAAGTAATTATAGAAACTATCCGAGGTATCCGTCTTGGAGTCAACAAGATCGCAATTACAGAGATACTCATTATAATGAATATGATAATGGTAACCAAGAGAACTATGACTCAAACCCAAATAGGGGTTACAATAGAGGTAACAATAACTACAGAGGTAATAATAACCGAGGTAGATCTCAAAACAGAAGACATAAACCACATTTTCAGGCAAACTCTGCACAACAAGAGTCCCATGAAGCCTATAAACAGAGTAAAGACAATAATGACGCTAATAATATGGCATGTGCCGCTTTTGATTTTGGGAGAGCATCTCAGTGCCCCCAATGCAAAACATTATTTGAGCCAACCACAGTTTCTACTTTAAGCTGCGGCCATCCTCTTCCTGCTCTTCCTGCATCAGTCGCGCATGATGGAAGAGGTTCTCTTGTCTTACATAAGGGTTTAGTAAATAACAATCCAGTCTCCGTGCTATTTGATTCTGGATGCACCACAATTGGTGTTAGGCAGTCACTCGTAGATCCTTCCCGTGCCACTGGACAAGTAGTCAAATGTGTAACATTTGGCGGCACATTAGAGAAATACTCTACTGCTATCATTAGGATTGCTACTCCTTTCTTTACAGGAGATGTACACGCATGTCTTCTTCCGAATCCGATCGCTGACCTCATCATCGGTCGCATTCATGGAGTCAAAGAATGCACTCCGCAACAAATTTCCGCGTGGGAAAGGCAAAACATGCAGATTGCTAACGCTGTAGTCACTAGAGCTCAGGCTCTTAATATGCCTCAAACTTCATCTACTGAAGATAATGAAGTGCATAACCAAGATGATCCCTTGGTAATTTCTCGTGACTCGTTTATAAAACAGCAAGAAGATGATCCCACTCTGAAGAAATTCTTCATTCTTGCAACTAAAGGTGATCCGAATAAAGACACAAGTCGTAAATCGTGGATTACAAAGAAGAATGGCGTACTTGTACGTATGGTTCAAGACTCCATTACGTCAAGTCATTCTCAAATCCTGGTTCCCAAGAATTTGAGAGTTAAAATTTTGCAGCACGCTCACGACTCTCAGTGTGCTGGACACATGGGTTTTTCCCGTACTAAGTCAAGAGTCCTTGCGGCTTTCTTTTGGCCATTGGTAAACAAGGACATACGGATTTATTGTCGATCTTGTAAAGTATGTCAGGAAGTTAAATCCAAAGGTCCACGGCATGCTGCACCCATTCAGGCGGCGGACATTCCTATTCGGCCGTTTCAAAAAATGGCCATAGACATTATTGGTCCATTTAAGATCAAGTCTGCCAGAGGACATCAGTTTATCTTGACGTGTGTTGATATGTGCACACGTTGGCCAGAGGCTATTCCTTTGAAGAGCATTACTACTGCTGATATTGCAGATGCTCTTTGGCTTATATTTTCTCGTCTGGGGTTCCCCGGAGAGATATTGTCAGACCATGGCACCCAACTAATATCAGATACCATGTCTCAAGTAATGTCTACTCTGCAGATAGATAGATCTTTAAGTAGTATCTATCATCCAATGTCTAATGGGATGGTCGAACGCCTTAATAGAACACTTAAAAACTTACTAGGGAAGATAACTGAGGATCATCCTCAAGACTGGGACAGAGTTTTACCTGCGGCCCTCTTCGCTTACAGAGAGGTCCCCAATGAACATACAGGATTTTCTCCCTTTGAACTCGTCTTTGGCGCGCGTCCGCGTGGCCCTATGTCGTTGCTTCATGATCTCATAACAGCTGACAATATTGACGATGACACAAAGTCATCCTACGAATATGTCATCGCGTTGAGACAAAAGATTATCGAAGCATGCAAATCAGCAACTACTTCTTCTGAATTTGCGAAACAGAAGGCAAGGCAATTTGCCAATAAGAAGAGATGCTTACGACAACTTTGTCCTGGTGACAAAGCATTTGTATTACTACCTTGTAGGGAAAACAGACTACTTATTTCTTGGAAAGGTCCGTACGATATAATATCGAAAATTTCCGATGTCGACTATATTGTCGATATTGATGGGAAGCATAAAACCTTCCACATCAATATGCTTACTGAATTCCATGAACGTCCGGATTATTTGCAACCCATTTTCCAAGCAACGGACAATTCTCCAGTACAACATGGTCATTACTCATCACTGTCCGTGATACAGGATGAGGAAACGAGTTTTTCAGATGTAAATCTTCCTCTTCCAATGATCCCACTTCATTCTAGTGAATCATGGAAGAACGTTACTGTCTCTCCTGATTTGTCTCTAGGAGAACAGTGACAAGTTTCAACTATGTTGCAAACATTTCAGGATGTACTCACTGACATCCCTGGACAAACTCATGTCATTGAACATGACATTGTTCTAACTGACCATACGCCTATTAGGGTTAGACCTTATCCTATACCTATACATTTTCAAGCACAGGTCGAGAAAGAGTTGGATGAGATGATAGATTTGAAAATAATCGAACCATCCACCTCTGCATATTCTTCGCCGATGGTTATTGTTCGGAAAAAAGACAATAACATACGTCTTTGCATTGACTATCGCAAATTGAATCAAGTAACGAAGTTCGATGCCGAACCTATGCCTTTACTGGAAGAGCTACTTACTCGACTCTCCAAATCTCATTTTTTCACTAAACTTGATTTGTCTAAAGGATATTGACAAGTTCCTTTATCTGAACGCGCCAAACCTCTCACGGCTTTTTCAACACCTAGAGGTTTGTTCCAATGGAATTTTATGCCTTTCGGTCTTATGAACGCACCAGCTACATTCGTACGCATGATGCGCCGAATCCTATCTTATCGGTCAGATGTCATTGCATATCTAGACGACATCTGTCTTTTCAGCGATACTTGGGAAGATCACTATTCAGGGTTAGATGAATTGCTGTCTACTTTGCGCGAGCACAACCTGACAGCGAAACCCTCTAAAGCCTATATTGGTTTTAGCGAAATTTCTTTCCTAGGCCACCGAGTTGGTCATGGTTTCCTAAAGACAGAGGACCATAATACTAGTAAGATACTTAACATCTCTATCCCTAAGACTAAAAAACAGGTGAGAAGTCTGTTAGGTCTTATTCAATTTTATGGCAGATTCATTCAGAATCTATCCTCTATCATGGCACCTCTTTCTACACTTTTAAAGAAAGGTTCGCCTAATATGGTCCACTAATCTCAGGAATGCCAATGCTCTTTGGATAAGATTAAAACATTGTTTTCAACACCACCTATTTTAGTCTTACCTAATAAAGATAAGACATTTGTTCTTCGTAGTGATGCTTCATCCACTGGGATTGGAGCGGCACTAATGCAAGAGTACTCTGGAACTCTGCATCCTGTAATGTATATTTCCAGAAAACTTAATGCGGCAGAAAGGAATTGTTCGGTTTTAGACCGTGAGCTATTAGCTATGGTTTGGTCGATCCTCAAACTACAGAGATTCCTTCTAGGCGCACATTTCATAGTAGAAACCGACCAAAAAGCCCTTACTGCTATACAGAGTAAGAATTTGAAGAGCTCGAGGTCTACTCGATATGCAATTGCTCTTCAACCTTTTCATTTCTCTGTGCGAGCTATTCGTGGATCAGATAATGTGATGGCAGACATTCTGTCAAGATGCCCACATGATTCCACATAACTATTAGATCTTAGACTTCTTGATATGTCTAGTTTATAATAGTTCCTTTCTATATCAAGATAGATACACATTTGTAATTTAATAATATAATGATTGTATCACTACTTAGCGGTTCATTGATGTTTATTCACCGCTGTGCTTTGATGATTTTTCTTCATAAATCATAAATTTAAGATATATAATACGAAATTATGGTATGAAATTTTTTAGGCATTGTGTAATTGCCAGAATTGTATTATACTTTGATGACACCTTCCTGGAAAAATTTACTTGTAGAGAAATAATTTCTCTCAGTTTATGAGATACATTCTCACCAGTCGCTCCATAAGTCGACTTAGCCTCATATTAGGCGTTATATTTATTCCTGATATTTTCATCTGCGCATTATTCATGCGTTGTGAGCCTATTGTACGTTGCTCCTAGATGTATTTCAAAAAAAAAATTCCATTTTTTTTCCCGGGAGGTGTGGTAAGACTGTTACGTGCAGTCTTTGATATCTTACAATATAATACATTTGTATGCTTGTTATGTTCGCAAATATTTTGTAAACAAAATAGATAATTTTTAGTGCTTAAGGAAAAGTCATTATTGAGTTACTTCCCTTGAAAGGAGTGTCGTCATTTTTGATCGAACTCCGCGGATGAATCCAGTTTTACTGCGATTTATTCTTTGTTTGGGTAGAAATAGGTTGTTCTTGCTTCGGTGTATCTATGGCCTGAATTTATGTGTGTTGTTTGTCTGGGTAGGACGAGTCTGTCTTATATCTGTATATCTTCACATATCTAAGTCGAACTATATGGTCTTTGGTCGATAGAAAGGTCAAAGGGTTGTTCGGCGGATGTGTCGCTAGAGAGGTGATTTGGCTTCGCCCTGATGATGGGGGCTGTCATTTTTGTGTAGCGGCTTGTCGCCGGAAAAAGTGATCTCAGTATTTGTGGGGAAAGTGATAGTCGTCTAGACCTATCGTGTATGATTTACCCCAGTGTTTATTCTTATTGCCAAGGAATGGCAGAATCATATTTCTGATACCAAGGTAACAAAAGATACTTCTTATGAACTCTGGCTAAGCCACCGTTTCTCGATAGACACGATTTGTACGTCTGAGGAAATATTTATCTAGATGAAAACGACATTCATTCCTAGCAGCACTATATCTTGTATGATGAAGTCAATTGTATCATAATAGAATCTACAGAGCAATGAGAACATTTAATGAATGACTAACTTTAATGCAGATTCATTATCTGTATCCAAACGTGAGTGACAGCTCACGAGAGAAGCCATCTTGTATCCAAATATTTTGTGACTTTCAAGAAGAGAAAGGGATGCCCCGTATTATCGCTTGATGAGTCCAGAGATCACTGCTACACATGAGAACCCATTACTAGCGGTTCAATATGATTATATGGAAAATATGTGCTGAACATTATTGTAAGGAATCTTCACTAGACGAGGTTAGGTCTAAAAGCCATCTTGACTGTTGTTTATAATCTGACGTGCTTTGTCAGTAAACTCAGATGATATATATATATGGGCAATACTGAGTGCTTGTCTACTGACAATCCATTATGCTATTATTCTACATGAGTGCCCATGTATCATTGCAAGACCATTTATCCACTGTACCATGATGTATTATGCCAACCTGTGATTTGTCACTATTCGTGCTGTCGAGTGTGTACGTCCAATTAAACTGTAGCAAAGGTACACAGTCGTTGGTGTCGATGACTTCCAGCCATACATGAGTGTGAGAAAAAGACCATTTGTCAACACCACGAACTCTTCTTATCATTCGCGTATTATACTCACAATCTATGTCTACACACCACTGCGTAGGTCGAGTTGACATTCCATACTCAAACCACAAGCAACACAACAACACAGCATGTAACTCTGGTGATGTTCTAGTGAGCTTATATTTATCAACTGATGATGAGCAAAGAGAACAGAGTTATCAACTAGAGAGATTTTATCAGTATTGAACTACATTTGTTGTGCGTACTGAATTAGGTGCTTTATTCTATTGTTAGCACGCTCTTTTTTCCTACTATCTTTGTTCACGTTTCACGCTTCGATGCATGACGGGGCCAGACAAGCGTATCGCCCATCCCTGATAGATTAATTGTCCTTAAAACGTGCTATACGACATTGACTTCAGGTAAATGCGAGCACGAAGTGTTTGCTTAAGATTGCTTAATTACTTCTGACTCGACCGCAGGGTTAGGTGATTATAGATAAACGCAATCTTGGAAGATATCTGAAAGAGCGAGCAGGACGAATGATGTAAGGAAACTTCCGAACAACCTGGTTAGGAAAAATATAAGAAGTTGTAACGTAAACATTACAAAGAATTGTCGGATGTAGCAACTCCATTTACGGAAGATGACTGTTTAACATTTTCTAACGCATGAGTCATACAGAATACTGCATGAGGAAACGTTTTTATAATATGAACTTTGAATGTATTGGCGGACATATGAGGCGCAATAAAATACCACGCTGATTGGGAGTTTGTCAGAAAACGCCAGGTGGAAACGTGTGCCGGGAACCTACGATATAAAGTAGAAAACGTTGACATACGGCACTGCATTCCTGAAATCGTCAAAGTAGACAGCTCGGACCTTGCCACAAAAAAGAAAAGAGTTGGATTCTGAGTTTATAGTAAAAGGTAAAGGTAAAGGTAAAGGATCCCGTTAGACGCCTGTAAAGTGCAATCTTTACTATCTTGCAATATAATACATTTATATACTTATTATGTTCGCAAATATTTTGTAAACAAAGTATTTCCTTTTTTAAGTGCTTAAGGAGAAGTCATTTTTGAGTTACTTCCCTTGAAATGAGTCCCGTCATCTTCGATCGGATTCCGCGGACGAATTTAGGCCTACTGCGATTTATTCTTTGGCTGGGTAGGAATAGATTGTTCTTGCTTCAGTATATCTATGGCCTGAATTTATACGTAGTGTTTGTATGAGTAGGACGAGTCTGTCTTATATATGGATATCTTTACATTTCTAAGTCGAACAATGTTGGTTGTCGCTAGAAAAGGTCAAAGGCTATGCAGCGGAAGTATCGCTAGCAAGGGGTGTGATTCATGGCTGTCATCCTGTCGGGATGTCGAATTTTGTTGTAGCTGGCTTTTTGCCGAAAAAGTGATCTATAAGTAAATGGGGAAAAGTGATAGTCATTTAGACATGTTGTATGTACTTTACCCCAGTGTTTATTCTCTTTTGCCAAGGAATGGCAAAGTTATATTTCGCATAGAAAGGTAAAACCACAATTTATTATGAACTTGGGCTTCGCCATCGTTGTCGATAAGCAGATGCACAGTGGTACTTCTGAAAAGAATATTTATTCAAAGGAAGATGACATTCCTATGTATCAGCACTAGATTATATGATATTATTCAATTACCTCTATGATAGAAGCTATGAAGAAATGAGGACATTTAACGAATGACCAATTTTGGTCTGTATCCAATAGTGAGTGGAGCTCACGAGAGAAGCACAGCCATGTTGAAATCCATATACTTTGTATTTATCGAGTGAGAAAAAGGGATGCCTGTACTATCGCTCGATGAACCAAGAGATCACTGCTACATGTGAGAACCCATGTCTGGGATTCCTATATCTTTATGGAAAATATATATATTGAACTTTACGTGAAGGGATATTCGCTAGACGAGGTTAGGTCTAGGAGCCTTCCTATATATTGGTTATGGTCTGACATGCCCAGTCAGTAAAGCCAGATGATTTACATGATGGAACTCTGAATGCTTATTTACGAATGCTCCATTATGATATTTGCCAAGCATGAATGCTAACTTAAGATGATATTCCTGTGATCAACATTATGCTGTCTATGTCGACATTTGTTCCTGTAACCATACACGTACTGTCCAAGTGTGCGTCTCATTAAATGTTATAAAAAGACCACCGTAGTTCCAGTACTTCTTGAATTCGAACAGTGTGAGTATGAGTGATGTACTACCAACCTGTCAACTCTATCGAATCATTCTACCATTCGCGTACTGACATTCAGATACACACTCATTGTCTACACTCACATTCTTGTCGGAGCCTCATCACGTTCCAGGACAAGATGACCTGTATGACCAAAACTGTGCTGGGTTTAATGAGTTGACAATCGTTACACTTTACTACACCAGTCCCAACATCTACATTTATCAACTGGTGGACATTCACGTCATTTAACAAATAAAGCGTGATTCAACAACTACAGAGTTTAACAACGCCCATTGAGGCATATTGGGAATATGGTTGTTTCAACTGAGTTCGAGTTTATGATGCTGACACGGTTAATGCTGTATGTGTCAAATAATATGGCGAATGACGTGTGACGGTTCTGTCCTTTTCAAGTACCTCATTATTGTCTGTAGAAAACCTCACTATTTGGCAAACAGACATCGTAACGAATTAAATCAGAGACGAAGCTCGTAAAGACTGTGAGACGACATTTATTGGACGAACTCATTCTTTCAACATTGGCAGTATCATAATCAATTGGCATGTCTGTGGCGTGAGGTTTTATTTTGGCTCTAGGATCAGTATAGTACTGACAATTACAGAAATAGAATTTCTGCAGAAAATGGTGAAGTCCCAGTGTCTGAGAGAACTACTGGTATCACAAATTAGTTACGGCTGTGAATGATCTGATCTCGAAACATTAGTGGAGAGGAGACAGACATAAATTGCCACAACCGCTGTGTAACTAACTGTGATATTTAAAAAAAACAAGGAAACAGATTTTACTTAACAATTATAAAAAGATTTACAAGTCGTTCAAATACAATTTCCTTATTATTTATTTAGTATAAACACTATCTACTCTTGTGCTGAAGGGTGAATGTTGAAAAATGGAATGTAATGGATATGTAAGTTTACAAATGATTTACAAATATATATATATTTATATATACTTGTATATTACAAGTCTTCCAATCATAGGAACAAAAAAATTATATCAGCTGTGCTGTTACTCAATTATAGTAAATGTATCAGCTGTGCTGTTAATTACGTATATATATAATTTATCAGCTATGATCTTATTATTGTCCCTTGCTACGCTAAATCTCTTTTTCGTCACTGACAGTTAATTTGCTCACAATGCTGACAGAAATGGTACTAATGTGTACTCATCTCTCAAAACGTTCTGTTCTCCTTAGTTTGGTTCACACAACATCTGCTGAGGATCGTTACTTTAGCCCACCCAAGACTGAGGGGGACTAAAGATGTAGCTTCTGTGCAATCTCTATGCTCCTGCGAGGTTCCAGGCAGCTGGATTGACTCGAACCTACGACCTCAGGTTTGATGACACGAATAAAACCTGTAACAAGTAAAAATAGGGGCTAATTTCTGTCCTCAAGCCCACCTATTTCTGTTGTATATGATATGAGCGTGTCTCAGGTGTCTGCATGTAGGATGAATGACAACATGGCTCAGTATGATTTAGCAATAGCGAGACAAGACAGGTGTCTACTTGCAAAACATTCTTTCTGATATATTAATACATGCATATATCCAATAATATAAATTCAATACATGAATACATCAAATAATATAAATTCAATACATGAATACATCCAATAATCTGTACCCTTGGTGTGATACAACCGTTTCCTTCCCCCTATAATATACCAGGCCCTCTCTGTGTTCTGATGATAGGAGTTATATGAGACGAGGACTGATTGGTTATATTTCAGTTGGTTTTATCTGAGATAATAGACTGAAGTTATAGGAGACAATAGATTGAGTTATAGGAGACAATAGATTGAGTCCTAACAAGGACTGTTTTGGTTATATTGCAGTTGGTTTTATATGAGACAATAGATTGAAGTATGAGTCCTATTAGTCTTCGTCTATTCATTCAATCATATCAGGAAATACAATCATTATACCTAGTTCCCCAAGATACAATCAGTAACCTGATACGTTCATATTGAAACAATTTATATTAAATCTATACAGGTGTAGGTAGTATAAATGACACACAACCAATACAAACATTATATATCTGCTGTAGGCCTATTTGCCTACAAATAGTAAATTATATTTACCCTCCAAGATTTAAACAGGCCAGTGACTCGACTAATGAAGCAGGCTGCCAGGTCAATGCACTCAGATAAACAATAAATCAAGGTTGACAGCTTCTCTTCTTCCGTCGGTCTATCTGGCTTCGTGTTGGTGTTGCGTGTTTTTGCATAAAATCTCGCCCGATTATATAGGCAAGTGAGGTAACTTCTACTGCTTAAGGAAAGCGTTTGGTTGGTTCCTGGTGGGGCAAGCTGATTGGTTGTCTGCAGTTTCGTACCATGCTCCGTACCGTCCTTGACCGAGACGAGTCCCAGGAAAAACAGGGCTTATGGCTAATTTTATTCTGTTTTTTCCGCCATATTGGGTGACAAGATGGCCCCGACCGACATCCGAAAAACAGGGCTTACGCCTAATTTTATTCTGTCTCAGAGACTGGTGAACGGTGCTCGTTGATTGGCTGGGTGATTAATAAAGAAGTGTGTTTACACTTTACGACAATGGCATCTCAATACATCATTGACTTGCATAATATATAACATGTGACCGCTTGGCCTTTCACGCTAGCTTTGTCCCTCCTACTTTAACGCTAAGCGTTTATATGTGCTAGAAGATGATACATGTAAGAATGACAGACCTTAAATGCAAATAAGACGTTTTTACACAAAACGCAGTATTTATTCAAAGTTCAGTTGCCGTTACTGCTCTGACAGGGCAAACGTAGGTCAGTCCCAGATAATTATGAATGGGTTTTATAAGCGCGAAAGTGGGAAATGAATGTTTGTGTGATCTGGTTTTTTTTCATCCTATTGTTAAGTTGTACAAAAAAAAAAAAAAAAAAAAAAAAAAAAAAAAAAAAAAAAAAAAAGATCAAACAAGTGAAAATAAAGTCGAAATAACAGAATGTCGTGTGCAAAAAGGTCGAAAAGGTGAGGAGAGGAGTGCAAATGTTAATTATTGTGTCGTGTGAAAAAAGGACGGGTCGTGTGGAAAAAGGTGGGAAAAAAGAAAAAATAGTATAAATAGAAGAGTTGTGGGCGATAGGCGGAGATTTTAGGATTTATGATTCCAAGGATACCATGATTTTAGACTAGAGGATTTTTTTCAAATAGCGTTAGGAGAACTTCGTCTTTGAGGATACCAAGACAAGTTTTTTTCTTTAGTAGACTTACTTACTACTTAGTCGTTCCCCTTCTACCGTGAGGTGTAGAGGTTTGGAAGAGAGAGCGCCAGACTATTCTATCGGCTATCTTCCTCCTGGCCTGGTTCCATTCTAGTCCTCGGTCCTTCAAAGATTGTCTAATGTTGTCCTCCCAGCGGACTCTGGGTCTTTCTCGGATATAAGTGGTTGTGCTGAAAACTGTTTTGCTTATCACCAAACTCAAAGGGAAGAACTTCTCCCTGGGAAGAAGAAAAAACACTCTTTGTCAAGTATCACCATCTCTGGCGGAAGGCCATCTTCTCACTTGAACATGGCCAAACCAACCTATGGGACTGATTAACTTGGTCTGGGGGTGGCATTTTAGGCCTTGACGTATCGTCTGGTTGCGTACCATGTCTCTTCTTGTTACTTCAACCACCTTCCTCAGATACCTCATTTCTGAGGTTTGGATCTGGCTTTTATGGGTTGTAGTCATTGCCCATGACTCGCATCCATATGTCCAGACTGGGACATAGGTGGAGCGGTATACAGCCATCTTCGTTTTCTTACCAACCTCTCTCTTGCTGAGGAATCCTCGATTTATGGCCTGAAAAAGTCTCCCAGCTGCTGCTTTTCGAGTGGCCAACTCTTCTTTGATGCCTCCCTTTCGGTCTATAATAGCTCCGAGGTATTTAAAGTGGTCGACCTGCTCCAGGACCTGTTCTCCCAGCTTAATCTGATGTCATCTATCTTCTCGTGATATCACCATGGACATTGCTAGAGTCACATAGAGACACCATGATTATGACTGCACTATCCTCTCAAAAAATCTTCTCCAGCTCTTCCTTCCAGACTTGCAGGTTGGATTGGAGATGTGCCTCTGATTTAGCAATCAGGGCAACATCATCAGCAAATGCCAGCTCTGAAATATAGACCTGTCTCATCTTCCAGTACCCCACTGAATAAATTCTTGTTCTCTCCTTACATGCCTTGATGACATCGTCCATAAGGAGTATGAAGAGGTAAGGTGATAGGATATCACCTTGTCTTACACCAGTGGTGGTCCTGAACTCTTCTGACTTATGGTTTGCTGTCCTCACATAATTTCTGCAAGACTTGTAGAAGCTCTGTATAGCATGAATCAGAGGTGCTGGAATATTCTTCCTTGCCAAACAGTCCCAAAGTTTGCTCCAAGGGACCCTGTCAAACGCCTTTTCCAGATCTATGAAACTGTGGTAAAGTGGGATTTTATAAATATCTATAGGGGACTTAGTGTACTGACTGAGATCAGCTGTGAAGGTATCTGTATCTAATAGGTGTAGTGTTTTACAGATAACCTTACTTGCTGCCACATATGTATACCTCAGTCAGAATTATTCTGGAATATTGTGATGACTACGTTATATGTCTAGGGTATGTATATGATGAAGTGTAAGTCACAACAACAACAGACAGATAAACAATTTAATTTATTCCACCACACTTGACAACACTGTGACACTCACATACATGGAACATTCTATGAGACTATCTTAAACGAGTCACTGGTAAATTTTCAAATATCAATATGTATTAATTACTTTTCATTAATATATATGTGTCCTGAGTCAACTACAAAGTGAACCAGGAATCACAATCAATTTCAATTATAAGTTATATATATGTACAGAATTTATCAATATGAATATTGTAGTGACATATATTATTAAAAGTATCCTATGTGTGTCAGTTGTGTAGTAGTAATATGAGGTAATACTGGTGTTGTTTTGTTCAAGCTCTGTTGGTATTTGTCATCATGACTTCAATAGTTTGTCTTTATTGGAACTAGTATTGGAGATGTTCTCAGTTCCTGATATTAAAACAATTTAATTCCCCTCTTAATGTTATTTTTACAATGTCATTTTAAGATGGGGTACATAATGTTGAGCCCAGCTGGCCACATCAGCTTATCTTGCGTGATGGCGGCAGGAAAAGACTCCTCTGCTCGATTTCTCCCCTGTGCTCTGGAGACACCTCACTGATAGCTAAATGGACCAAGGAGTATGCTGTCCGACTCTGGATTCAGCAAAGCTCTGACCAGGTGCTGCTCAATACCATAAGACCACGGTCCCTGAAAACAAGAAGGATGTACCTTCTACTTCATAACTAATTGATACTCTAGTTCTACACTGAGCACAATACATCACACACATTGAGTTCAGAGCGTTAGGCCAACTGTCAGCTTCATCTGAAATACTTTATACCAGTATTTCCCTCCCTAATGGTTACTACGCCTCTGCAATTCCAGCATTATTTCTGTCTAATCAATAATCTAGGTGTCAGTGTACTGTTTGGCCATTCCATGCCGTTTTACTTTCCTCCGACACCTTCTGTTCAGGCTGGAGCATTATAGGCTTTTCCTCATGTTCGCTACTGAACTACACATATATACAGGCATAAATTAACAATTTACATTCAATTTTCATTAAAAGATATTGAATGTTTCAAGCTTACCACAATTTATGGAAATAAACACAGATACGTTGACTAGCAATGAATTCTGGCACAAATACTGGCACAAATTCCCATCTGCTTATGTTCCAGGCTTTTATTTAGCAAAAATATGAGCTGGCTTCAACGCACTGTTGCTTTATGAAGCTTATTTGAACTAGTGGTCTCGAACTAACGCTCCTAAGTGATTATATCAGCGAGTCTGGCCAATGGAGCCACGTTTCGACAAGTGTTTGAAAAAATTTTACCTTCCTACGTCTCCCCTAACAACCAAGGATAGCATTTATAGTCCGACTAATCGTTTTTAGCCTTACATATCATTCCAGCCAATCAGTTCAAATGTAACTTGTGGCCCATTTCCCGTACAATGGCGGTTTAAAAAATCTACCACTGAGCGATTCTGATTTTGGGTGTTGTCTGACAGCACCATCATTTTATTTTGGCTATAACTTGTTAATTCCTAGACTATTTGCGTAACGTTTTACATATTCTTTGTCAGCAAGCCCTAAGGAACCCAAATATACAAATTTAAAAGAGCTAAGTGGCTGCATTCAAAATATGCAATTCTTCTACCTCCTGTTTCGAAGATGTGCTGTCTGGGTACTGTAATGTTTTCAAACGTAAACCCATCTATTGTCATCTTTCCTAATAAGGGTTTTTCAGGATTTAAAAACCTAACTCTGGGAAGGGTAGTGAATTTATCACTGTCCGTCTGAAAAAAAAATTAGTGCATGTGGCCTTACACGCGTGATAGTAGTAATTGTGTATCGCGCGACGCGTGTTGCATGCGTTCCTGATTTTCAGCCCTCCCTCTCTCTTTCTATTTGAGTCCATCTGTTCGTTCGTTTTGGTAACGTAGTATAATTAATGTTAGGATTAATTTAGGTCATTACGCAGTGTGCCTCTCAATTTTTTCTTAGAAATGCAATTACCGTTTATAATGTGTTAGAAACGCTTGTATTCACACAGTGGCTTATATTTAACGTGGAAACGTTACAATTTGCAGACGAAGCATAAAACAAAGGGGATTTCGAGTACATTCTTTGTGACAGCACTGTTATTTTACCATTGCTCTTTTCTTTATTAAATTTATTTGTTAGGCTTTACATTTACTTGATAATTTATATATGTGGATTAGAATATTCCACGACACACTCACAAGTCACAGAGGGACTCTGAAATAGAAATAATACCCCAGATGTCTGTTCGAGGCATCTGTGTTAAGTTGCCAAGACTATTATTTGAGAAACTTGATAGTGGTGGCAGAATTCATTACAGGCTAGCAACCATGCATGTGATTTAGGCACATTTAACCACTACAGCAAGCGCTGGTGATTGTTTTCATGCTAGTTCTCACGGAAGAACCAAAAGCAGATGTAACCACAGAAGCCACTTGCCGCTGTCCAGTTGAAATTTTATCAGTACATTAACTAAAAGAATGGGGATTTAATCATTTAATATAGACTCAGGGAGAGTACAAATTCTGATAAAACAATCGGTAACGGACAGCAGGGAAAGGCGCCTGATCTAAGTCAGGAAAACAAATACTAAGCGGTGGAATGTGTTCTTTTATTCCCTCGAAAATTGGTGGTACGGATTGGAGAAACCATTGAGGTTCTACTCACGTTACCAGCTGTACTAGTCTGTGGTTCGAAGCTTGAGATCGGCACGTGAAGCCTACATCCCACAGATGGTGAAGATCCCTGCCTTGACCAGAATCGGTCACCTCCAGAATCCTTTGCAGACGTGCCCTTGCCACAGAGACGAAGTGGCGGAATCAGCAGCACCAACATTTCAGCAATTTGGAAGCTAACTTATATTTTTTAGCAGGTCAAATCAAAAGACTATGTTTTCATCACCCAAACCGAGATCTATAATGAACCATAATTTCTCATAATTACCATTTCATATTTATTTACATTTGTTCCAAAATAATTGATCATTAAATGTGTTATGTTGTTTTAATACATTCATAGTTGAATTAATTATTACAGAGCGAAAGACATACGTGTGAATCCTGATTTTAATATATGTAGTTATATCTTCATCTGAAGAGCCAATAATAATAATAATAAAAAGAGACATTTCGCTGAGTTAAATCAGCTGGGGACTTGAACGAGCTAATTAGAAGATAATCCATCTCCACAAAAGGCGGCCGGTCAGATATAAAGTTAACGTGCCCAGACTCATTCATCATTGTTCTTGACTTCTGAAATATCTTGTGGAAACTCCCGCGAGGTAGAAACATCATTATCCTTCTATCTACAACTCTGCCAAGAGTAATCTTGTGCGAAGGTAGACACCTTTGAAGACCTACACGAGATACTCTAGGTTTTGGCCACTGTTGAACTACTACTGTAGAGCAGGGGGAAGGGGGGGGGGGGGGCACACGTGACACACTCACATTAATGTTGTCATAAATATATGTGTTTATTGCCTGTTTTAAAAGATTCAGCTGTAGGAAAAATAAAACACTGATATTCATTGAGGTACATAGGTAAAAACTAATACCTGCCTGGGACAGTTAACATCCTGACCTGCAGCTTTGGTTGTGAAGATGCAAGTTTGTATTCAATTTACAGCCTTGAACGTCCGCTCAGATGTCGGTCAGGGACACACCAATTTACATTTGACGCGGGCAAGTCATCCCTTTCATTTTACGCTGTCAGACCAGAATACGTATTTTACACTGGTCACACATGTACATTTTACAATGTCACACAAACATTTATTTTTTACTGCCACGCAAACATTTACATTTTACTGTCACACAAATATTTACATTTTACTGTCACGCAAACATTTACATTTTACAATGTCACAAACATTTAATTTTAAACTGTCACACAAATATTTACATTTTACTGTCACACAAACATTCACATTTTAGTGACACGCAAATATTTACATTTTACTCTGTCACACAAGTATTGACATTTTACACTGTCACACAAGAATTTACATTTTACACTATCACATAAGGATTTACATTTTACACTGGTCACACAAGTATGTACGTAATACACTGGTCGCACAAGCATTTACATTTTACACTGTCACACAAAAATGTATATTTTGCACTGTCACATTAGGATTTACATTTTACACTGTCACAGAAGGATTTACATTTTACACTGTCGCAGAAGCATTTACATTTTACACTGTCACACAAGCATTTACATTTTACACTGGTCACACAAGTATGTCCGTTTTACACTGTCGTATTACTTTTACACCGTCACACAAGTATGGATATTTTACACTGTCACACACGCATTTACGTTTACACTGTCACACAAGTATGTACATTTTACACTGTCACACAAGTATGTACATAATACACTAGTCGCACAAGCATTTACATTTTACACTGTCACACACGCATTTACGTTTTACACTGGTCTCACAAGTATGAACATTTTACACTGAGACACAGGCATTTACACACTACACTTGTCACACAAGTATGAACATTTTACACTCACACAAGCATTTACATTGTACACTGGTCACACAATATTTACATTGTCACAGAAGTATGTACATTTTACACTATCACACAACATTTACATTTTACACTCGTCACACAACATTTACATTTTACATTGTCACACAAACATTTACATGTTACACTGTCACACAAGTATATGCATGCCAGAACTTATATTTTAAAGTACCACATCACTATTCAGATCACTTCATATCACTATTCAGATCACTTCACATCACTATTCAGATCACTTCACATCACTATTCAGATCACTTCACATCACTATTCAGATCACTTCCCATCACTATTCAGATCACTTCACATCACTATTCACATCACTTCACATCACTATTCAGATCACTTCATATCAAGATTCAACATTCACAGAATGACTTCAGTACGTTATCATTTTACACTACCACATAAACAATGCCCTTTAACCTGACATCACTATCCTCAAATGATCACGTGCTGTCACTCGTACAAGGACAGCCAACCAGTGAAGTCTCACAAACTAAGACGTACCTTTGACACTCGACAAGGTCCGGAACCTTGCCTAAGTTCATTTCCGTCTTTGATGTCATAGCCATATGTGCTTTCTATGCTGCTCAATTATGTTGGGCATCTGTCAAGCAGACGTTCAGCAGTCATCTCTGGTCTCACTGCGTTTGTTCTATCGTCTGCCTGACTTAATTCTGGATTTTTATTTTTTTTTAACGGCAACGAAATTTATGAAGATATGAAATGTGTCACAATAAATTTGGTGGTCATACAAACTTGTCCTAATATTACGTCTGCTTGTATATGTGTGCACATATGTGGTTATGTATAAAAAAAAAAGGTAAAGGATCCCGTTACATGCCTATTGAGGCATATTGGGAATATAGTGTTAGGCCCTGACACGGATTGCCTCCCCTGCTTAGCAGTAGTTGTCCAACAATGGCCAAAACTCAAGAGTATCTAAACTGGGTAGTCAAAGGTAAACACAAGATTACTCTTGGCAGAGATGTAGATAGAAGGACACTTCTACCTTAAGGTAGCATTCACAAGATAATTCAGAAGTCAAGAACAATGTTGCATAAGGCTGAACAATTGTTAATTTATATCTGTACGACGCCTTTTGTCAAGGATTTAAGCAATGGTTATTAGCCCGTTCAAGCCCCCAGCTGAGTTAATTCAGCGAATTCCTCTCTTGGTGATGAGTGTACTTCTCTCACAGGAGTGGCGTAGTCTTCTTCTTCTTCTTCTTCTCGTTCGCTGTTGTTTAGAAATGTCTACACAAGAAGTCCGGTTTTCTGGATGTATGTTGCTGTGGTTGAAAGTTCTTCAAGACTCCCAAATAGCTTTGTGTGGATGTGCGTCTCTGTGGGCCAATGTTCAGTTCGCAATTGACTAAGCATGTGGCAGTCTTGCAGGATGTGTTCGGCTGTCTGTGCTGCCTGTCCACACGTACATAGGGGCGATGGGACCAATCTCAGTCTGTATAAGTGACTGTTCAGTCTGTTGTGTCCTGTTCTCATACGGAACAGGATCACCTGTTTTGCTCGATCAAGATATTGATAGTTGTCTCTTTGTTGATCAATTTTCCTGATGGCCTTGATAAGGGTCTTCTTTTCCTGGAATGTGACTGCCTGTTCTCTCTGCTCCCGTGCCGCTCCCTCCCTTGCCAACACACCCGCTCTCTCACTTCCTGGTATGCCACAGTGTGATGGTATCCACTGTAGCACTACCCCTCTTTCGACATTTACTTCGCATAGGACTCTGTCCAATTCTGGCAGTTTATCACTGTTGAGGGCCTGCAGAACTGACATTGCATCGGTAAGGAATACAACCCGCTGACATTGGCTTATTGTGTTATTTATTATTCCCGCAGCAATGCTTATGGCCTGTACTTCAGCAGCATAGTTTGAACAGAATATTCCAGCAGGTGAACAGGTGGATTCACCTTCTCTGCCTGGATAGACCACATAAACTCCCGCGCCTCCGTTCCCCACCGCTCCGGCCGCAGATCCATCAGTATATACCCGGACCCATGCCTCTCTGGGGCACAGCTCCCCAATCATGTCACATGCTGCTATTTTCCTTTGGAGAGCATTTAGCCCTCCCATGGGGCAGGTGGTAGCCATGGAGGTCTTAATACTGAAATCCTGATGTCGTTCCCATGGGGTCGGGAGGAGCGTGGGAGCCACTTCCCCAGCGATGTCCGGTAGCTCATCCCCGTATGTTCCAATTAGTCCTTTGGACCGACGCACAAAACCGCCTCTCCCCAACCTCCCACTGGCCAAATCTCCAAATCCAGCCTCCATTGGACGCGCAGGCATGCTCCTGCACCCTTCCGCCCGGATCAGGGCCCCAGTGTCCCGTCTGTATGATAAAGGTGGAACGCCCGTGATCCCTTCCACTTCATTTATTGGTGTGGTCCCCATGGCACCCGTGATCAACCAAAGCGCTTGACCTTGTACTTCATCCAAGGCTTGCAGGTGTGATCTGGCCGCTGTAGACCATGCTGCTGATCCGCACTCCAATATAGGTCTTATTGCACCTGTATACACTTTCTTTAGCGTTGTTTCGCTAGCTCCCCAACCCGATCCAGCCACTTTCCTCAGCATGGAAAGTTCTCTTCTCGCCCTAGCCTCTGTTCTCTCGATGTGGCGCCCCCATGCCATTCTCTTATCTAATGTAATGCCCAAGTACACCGGTTCCTCATCTGTTTGGACATGTATATTTCCAAGTCGTATCTCTCCTGCTTTGTCTTTGTTGGAGAGCGTGAAAAGTGTTGTTGATGACCCTTCAGCGTTGATCTGCACCATCCATTTCTCTGCCCATGCTGCCATGTTGTCTGCTGCCCTTTGTATTCGCTTATTAGCGATAGTTAGATGTTCCTCCACACACCACACCACCAAGTCGTCAGCGTATAGGGCAGCTCTCACACCTTGTGGCAGATCGTGGATGAGGTCATTGATGAATACAAGGAACAGGGTGGGAGACAACACCGAGCCTTGAGGAACTCCATGTTTTAGGAGGATTTTCTTGCTGTTGTGACCTTCCATAGTGACTCTTGCTTTCCGATTGTGTAGGAACGACTGGATCCATTTTCTCATATTACCCTTGATTCCGTTCCTTTGCAGTTTTACTATTAACCCGTCCCTCCATACCTTGTCAAAAGCTTTTTGGAGATCTATCCATAGGGTAAAGACTTTTCTCTCTTCTTGGAAGGCATCTTCAACGATCTGTGACAGGTATGTGATTTGGTCTTCCGTGCTGCTGCACTCTCTAAACCCTGCTTGTTCTGGCACTAAAATTTTCTCGGATTCCAAGTACCATTTCAATCTTCTGTTGATCATCCTCTCCATTGTCTTACATACACAGCTTGTTAGGCTTATTGGTCTGTAGCTGGTGGCCTTCCTGTTGTCTTTTCCTTTCTTTATGATGGGACACATGAGCGCCTCTCTCCATATCTGTGGCACACTGCCTGTCATCCAACTGTAGTTGTATATTTGCAACAGTTTGCTCATTGCTGTATATCCTAGGTGTTTTAGCATTTCGTTGGTTATACCATCCGGGCCTGGTGATTTCCTGTCTTTAAGTTTCCACACGGCTGTTTTTAACTCGTCCATACTGAAAGGCTTGGACACAACGTCCGGACTGTCTCCATCAGCTCCAGTGTGGATTTCCTCTTGACGAACGTCTCGTCGTCTGCGCAAACCGACGGAGATGCCACCCCCACCTCTGTAGGACTCCGCAAACATGTCCGCTGCCCGTTTGCCGGTACACAGTCTCCCCGCATCGTCTAGTGCAATGGTCCGTCGTTGAGAACTGTTATCGCCACTCAATTGTCCAGTGAGTTTCCACAACTTTCTCCCTTCCTTTTCAAGGTTTAGCCCATATGTCTTTTCCCTCCAGCTTCTCCTCTGGGCCTCCAGCCTTCCTTTAATGAATTTTGCCCTTGCCCCCTGTAGCATGACATGGCTCTGCCGGGATGGTTGTACCTCTGCAGTGTGCCTTGCTTCATTCATATCTTCATGTAGGTTTTGTAGTGTGTTGGACCAATATGGTACATAGTTCTTCCTCGCTCCTCTCGGTACTGTCTCCTTTGCTGCCTTGAGTACTCCATTATTAAAATCCCAGATGACTCTGCCAATGTCTCTGTCTAGTACCCTAATATCTTTTGCAAGCAGACCTGCTCTGTGTTGACAAATGGACCAATTTGCCTTTTTACAATTCCATCTTGGCTGACTTGGACTTGTATTAATTGTTCCATTAATTTTGATGAATACAGGACGATGATCACTTCCACCGAGTTGTTCTCCTATTTCCCTTTCCACTATCCCAGCCAAATCAGGTGTGCAGAATGCCAGGTCTGGAGCAGAGGTGCTATGCCATCCTCTGGAGTAAAAGGTTGGAGGATCATTAGGGTTGTTTAGAAGGGTTAGGTCATTGTCGTCTTGCCAGTTTTCTATCTCTTCGCCCCTTCTATCTAGCTGGTTGTATCCCCAGCCTTGGGAATGGCTGTTGAAGTCTCCCACCGCTAGGAAGTTGCCAATGGGGACATCTATGCCAGTCATGCCCAGTGGTATGTCATTGGGGCAGTAGAAGTTTAGGAGATCCAGTTCCAGAGTGTTATGTTTTAGATGGATTACTTGGTATTCTGCACCTTCTTTATATGTCTTGGATTCTATAGCGTTGAGGTTATTCCTTATCAGTGTTAGTATGCCACCCTTCTTCCGATCCCCTCTGTCAACTCTGAAGCACCGATAGCCCCGTATCTTAAAATGTTTTCCTTCCTGTAGGTGGGTTTCTTGTATGCAGCATATGCTAATCCCTTTCCGAAATAGGGCACTCTCTAGCTCAGTCTTTTTGTTGTTGACTCCCTCTGCATTCCAATGCATGACATTCAGAGGGGCCGTCGTCTTATCTGGTTGGCCAGTTACTTTCTCCTTCCGCCTCCTGGCTCCATTTGGCGGACTAAGGAGACCTCCAGTAGCTGAGGGTGGATTCTGTCGAGGCTCAGAATCCGGCACTGCTCCTGCCTGGAGGGACTTCACAGGGCGAGCACCATAACGATAATTTTTTGACATCTGTTGTGTAGACATATTAAACCAAAGCGGGTTGCATGGTACCATGGTTGCTGGTGCGCCTCCTGGCCTGGTACATCTGACTTCAGCACCTGTTTCTTAAGGCAGAGTGTGCTCATGCCTCCCCCTCTGGCTGGGGGATTTGATTTTGCCTTTACCTCGTTTGCTGTCCCATCTTGCCTCCCGCTGGGGTTGATACCCAACCTTCGGCAAGATTACTGGGTATAACGGGGTCCACCACGAGTAGGTGAGGTAGACTTGGGCAGGAGAGGCTAAGAGACATGTTGAGTCTTGTATTGCGCATCACTGCCCCATTTGGACCCCAGTGGCGTAGTAACTTCAGTAGTTCAAACCGTCTGATAGCTTGTAATCACAAACCACGAACCCAAATTTTGGGTTATACACAATCTCCTCGCACAGGTTTCGGATGGACACGAGCAATTTCGGTGCATATGCTCTCGAACCAATTTCGTCTGAGACAGTTTTAATCCCTTCTTATGACGGGTGTTCTGCGATATACTTGATCTGGGAAAGTTTCTCTGATGACGGATGATCCAATTTCTAGGTTTCCAGTCTTGATATTTAAAGTCCTGGTCCTCAAGTTTTCAGTCTGTATTTATAAAAGCGGGCTTACTTTTTAAGGTTTTAAGTTTCCCAAATACTTCGATTTGTCACTTATAAGTAAGGAATTCTAGGTCCGATCCTTCTCTTTCTGGCTGTTTGAAGTTGCGAAGCTGTCTGTTCTGTGTCTCTGAGTTCGCTAGATTTTATTTTCAGTTTCCAGTTCGATCACAGATAGTCTTTTCGCTGAGTTTTTCTACTTTAAACCAATCGTAAGCTCTTTTGCACTACGTGGGTTGGGGTGTTTACATTCATAATCTTCCCCGCGTGTTTAAAATATTACATTTAATATTCCACGCGTGACCTCTTTATAATAAGACGTAATATTTCCGGTGACATCTTGTGCACTCTCACAAACAATATGTGACCATGTTTGCCTGGCGTAATGTCTTCCGCCAAGATGTCTACCCAGACAGATTATCTTTAATAATCACCAGGGATTGTCCCGTAAAGGCGATAAACGCATCTACCACCGGTGTAATCTGACAGACAAACAGACACGATCGTCGGCAACCCCAGACAAACAATCTGGTTCTTGTCAGCGATCGGGCGCTTTACCGTCTTGTGTAAACACCGTCATCAGCTTTTCACCTGGGGTAAATTGTTGGACCGAGGGGAGCCGTGTTGATGTAATGGTTACCACACCGCGCTGGCGATCGGGTGATCCAGGTTCAAGCCCGGGCGAGGTCAATTGAAGAAGTGTCGTCGACCGGGACTTGGACTGGATATAGGGGAGTAGAGTGTTAGAGATTTCACCCTACTAGATTCAGCGTAGAGCAAAATAACGATTGAAAGGGCAAAAAATTGCCAAATAATAAGCGATCGGAGAGAAAAATGAAGAAGAAAAAGGATACTGCCGGAGTGGCAGAAAGTGTGAGAGAGCCACCAAAATAACACGTACAGACGTTTTGTCAAAGGCCCATATTTTCTTGACCATCGGCACAATAGGGGTGATGTGGTCAGCATCACGTCGGCCGCCTCAACGTTCCCAGAGTTGCTCTGGTACCCAATTCATGAGGCTGGGTCTATCCCGGAGCAGTTTGCGGTCTAAAAAATCCCACCTCACCTGGGAATCGAACCACGGACCACCGAGCTAGGAAGCCAGTGCATTAACCTCTGCGCTACCGCGGCGTAGTTATGTGCGTTTGTATGTATGTTTGTGTACGTACTTATGTATGTATGTATATACATATACATAAGTATGTACACAAACATACATACTGTCACAGAGAGGTTTATGATTGTAGCGTAGTCCTGAACCAATATCTAAGGGCAATTAACGAGAGCCTACCTTGTCTACCTATATCGAAATATGTCAACAAATGTTTTCGACCAATCGCTGCACGAGCTGTAAACCGGTCTCAGTAATCGTAGGCGGCAGGATTGCTAGATGGAATCTGTGCAAACGTGAATGTGTACTTGTGACTTCAGGCCAAAAGATAAGGTATGTCCCTCGGAACAGTGAGCACAGTAAGATACCAGGAATCGTAAACTTTCATTAGATACATGGATTTAAGTTGTAGAAGCATGGACACAGGAGTTATGAGTGATTACATGCAGTAATAACTTAGAGCGCAGGCTGGTTTCCCCGGTTTCAACTGTGAGTGCAAATGCTACAAGGGAGGTAGAAAAAGGTTAGTGTGTTTAAATGGTAGCGCCCAATTGGTCGGTTTAAACAAGACCTGGATGGAAGGAATCGGTTGGGAAACACGGGAAGAATAAATTATCGGAGTTTTGTCAGATCGACAGATCGGGCAAAAAGTGGTGGTTTTACTGAAATTTTGGTAAACATAAACTGACCCAGCCAGCCAATGGAATCGCTTGTCTTCCGTTCGCCCGCGACCTGTAATAAAAAGGGGAAACAAATCTGGAATATTTCTCTTGAACCGCCAGAACCAAATTCAACAGAGGACAGAATCAGATTCTACCCCAGCTCCTTCGCCATTTGCCAGTGAAGCAGACTGCATGGGTTTATTAATAGCCTGTTGAATCTGAGATTGTGGGTAAGAGAATTAAGTCATAATATGTATAATATTAATTACTAGTGTTTAAGGGAAGTGATTGTGTGTGTAAAATCTCATTGTGTGATTCATAGAAGGAAAGCTGCTTTGTGCTGTATAAATTATGTTCGACATTTAAACTAAGGCCGGACGGAATGAAGGTTGTTAGTTTTAGAAGCTTTTAAAGCCTTTTCTGATTGCTGGACTAGACAATACTATCAGGAAATAGTAAAAGAGGAAAGATTGTAAATTTAATGTATTGTTTGAGTAGGCCTATACACTCAACACTCGCCATAAGGCCTATGCAGTTAATGATGTCAATCCTGGACATATTGGGAAAGTGTGTGTGTTGTAATGCTGTGTTATATTATTGCATAAAACTTATTTAGACACTCAACACTCACCATAAGGCCTATGCAGTTTTAGTGAGGTCAATTATGGACATATTAGGAAAGTGTGTGTTGTAATGTTGTTTTATATTATTGCATAAACCTATTTGTCACTGACTGAGTCTACCTTTCTTGTGTTATCATCACTTATTCTGAACTGCCTCACTAATCTACAATCTGGGTAGGAGGATTTTAGAGCCAGATGCTATGTAAGACCTATTACATTTCAGGTCAGAGGTATCCTGTCACTCATCTTGTAGCAGAGAAGAACATTGGTGTTGTACTTAGCGGTGTATGATTTAAACAAGCACCCTGTACCTACATCAGTTGGAAGAGTGGGGACCCTCAGTGTTGGGCTTCTCCATCTTATATTCTGGCTTCAAGGAAAAGGCGGAAGCGAAGAAGTTAAGTTCTATTAGACAAGACTGACTCGCAGAGCATTGGCGTACCACACCCGGTTATATAAGTAGTGATGAAAACAGTGATGAGTAAATTAGTCTGGAAGCTACATAACATAGAAATAGTTTGAACTCAAGTGATCTCAATAACAGTGTAGTCAGTGTGACATTTTCAAAAGTTACATAACATAGACATATTGTGAAGTCAAGTGATATCAGAACAGTGAAGTCATTATGACAGTTGTCAATATCCCTTCCCCTAATACTGAAGATAAATTCAAGTACCATCATTAACATTGGTCCCAGAGGATTAGTTGCACTAAGACTTTTCATAACAAGGGAGCCTTAACAACTAGGAAAAGACTTTATTTTTAGTGATTGACTTTTATTTGGTGTAGATCATGCAACATCATCAGTGTGTTTTTATTTTTAGGGTTTGTGTTTACACAAACAAACTAAACAGATGACTGTACATAAATAAAATTAATAAATTGTAGTGCACTGGTTTTATTACTTTATGTCAGCTTGAATTACTTTGAATTTAATTAAATCCCCTAGATACTATAACAGCCCATAGGTATATTTCTGAGAGGGGCACCATAGAATTCTGGTACTGAATATTACTATCTCGGCCAGAAATTCTTTACAGCCTGACTTTATACCTATGAACTCTATACACCATTGCTCTTTTCTGAGAATGGGGTATTTCTTTTAAGAACAGACTCTTCTCTGGCAACTATCCTAGTATCACCTGATACACCTGGTTGTCTTATTCTTCATAAATTAAGAAACCTCTCGCGACACTGGGGGCTGGTCCGGGATTGTTCCTGTATATTCTGAGCCTGCTGTTACCTTTTAGTGCTGTCAAGTGGGAAATTTTTGATAGTAAAATTAAAATTTTGGTAGGGCAGGTTAAGAAATAGATTTTTGAGTACCATTGAGTACAAATTAAGGTGTGGTACATGTGACGCGAAATCAGTCATTAATTAATTAATTAAGAAATTAATTTGATTAAGTGACTAATTATATTGGCATAAATTTTTTTTTTTTTTTTGTATTGGTTGCAACTAAATTACAACATTGCCATGGCAGATTTAGTAAAGTTCAGGTCAGCAACACTGCAAGTGGGGAAAGAGCTTGGGATGACTGGTGATCTTCTGATCCAGTATGTTACGACTGAATGCGATAAATTCACAGAAAGGGAAGATAAGCAGTTAGCACGGCAAGCGGAAGCTGAGAAAGAGAATAAGAAACTGCAATTGCAGGCTGAGCAAAGAAGGGTTCAAGCAGAGAGAGAGAGGCTGAGGAAAGAAGGGTTCAAGCAGAGAGAGACCATGAACTAAGATTAAAAGAGCTTGAACTTCAGGCAACTGCCAACCACAATGGTAGTAGTTCACCTCATTTGGACAACAGTTGCAGCCAGAGCACCTCAAATGGAGCCATGAATTTTCATCTAGATCCATTTGTGGACAAAGTTGACGCAATCGAGGCTTATCTAGACAGATATGAAAGATTAGCGACTACTTATGGTCTAGAAAAGGAAAAGTGGAGTCTGAAGTTATCGCAAGGTTTGCGGGGAATTGTGTACGATGTCTTTTTGAAATTGCAAAAAAAGGACCAGGAAGATTACGAAGCCCTGAAGCAGGCATTGCTTGTTCGATATGAACAAAATGCTGAAGCATATAAACGGCGCTTCAGAATGGCAAAGATTCAATCAGGAGAGACGTATCAGCAGTTCTCAGAAAGATTAGAAACTTACCTACTGAGGTGGTGTAAGTTAGGAAACTTCACCCTAGATTTCGAGGGGCTAAAGGAAATGATGTTGATTGAACAACTATTGGATTCTATAACCCCAGAAACTAAGAAGTTCCTAATTGAGAACAAAAGAGACAGGTTGGCTGACATAATCACATATGCAGAGAGCCACCACCTGGCTCAGTCCCTGACTCAAGGGAGTAAAAGGAAACAGGAGGGAGTTAAGCAACCCCAAACTCATAATAAGTTTGATCAAAAGGACCATGCAACCAAATACAGGCCAGGATATGATAATAAGGATAGGAACCCACAATTTCAGGATAGGAAACCTTACAAAAAGGAAGAAAAGTGGTGTAAAATATGTAAAATGAACAACCACCATACAACGGAATGTGGTAGGAAAGTCCCTCCATATCACGCTGCATGCATGGTAACAGTGGGAAAGGGAAGGAAGGAACCGACATCGAGTCCGGTAGATCTCCATCATCCCTCCATCTGTGAAGAAGTAATATGTAACGGCACTAGGGTAAACAGGTCAACCCCTGGGAAGGAGGAGGGAACACCACTCAATATTCATCCGAGAGAGATGAGAAAGGCCCAAGCTGAAGATAGCACATTAAAACCTTGCTTTGGCAAGTTGCCAAAAAGCCATAACCCCCCAAAGAAAGGACAATTTTATTTGAATGATGGATTGCTTTACAGGAAAGCTGGGACAGGACCCAATGGGCATAGCCAGTTAGTACTGCCATCTATTTACAGGGACAAGGCTATGGAACTAGCACATGTTGGATCAGACGGTGGACATACGAAAATCGGTACTACCTGTCAAATGACATCAGTGCATCACTATTGGCCAGGCATTGCTGAAGACATAGTTCGGTATGTGACTGCCTGTGCACAATGTAGCAAGGAAATCCCCGCACGTTTGGGAACATCATCATGACCTAGTAATGCATTGGGGCGGATGTAGGCCTGAAAATAAAAAGGTAGACATAGTGGATAGGATGGCACCATCTCACAAAGGGTCTACCAGACAACCAGTTACTATGGCAACTCTCCGTATTGTACAGAGAGGGGATACAACACATCCCATACCGACAAGATTTACTAAATCATTTAGTTCGGAACACCAGGTACTGGATCAAAATAGGAGTGTGGTTAGTCGACCACCCTTGATAAAGGACCAGCGGGGAAACCCCAGGAAAATAGGTAGTGGGAGAGTGTGCAGTGCGAACCATTTGACTGATGCACAGCCAACTTCACTATACGGCTATTAAATTAGCATTATGAGGGCTCGGCAACATTGGTAGTTGGCCAGCCCATCACAGTGTTGCGTGATAAATTCTCGCAACATCGTTTTATTTCAATATCTGTTTTATAACGCAAGGGCAACAACTGCTTGGAATTTATAGTCACTTTTCTCGGTAAGCATTTGTCTTCTCGCGTTGGTATCGAATGCAGTTAAGTTTGAGCTGTGGTCGTTTTGCGCTGGACTGCGCATGACTTGTCTTGCTTCTTTGTCGATCGGTTTCCGCCCACCACTAGTGGGGGTGAGCGATTTGGAATGGCGAAAGAGATGCCTCGTTGAAGAGGGGATCTCCGCTATTTTTGTTCTGTCAGGGATGTGTAGTCCTCTTAATGGATATTTCGTTTATTCGAGATAATACCTCTAGTGTTTCCCACATGTCGGGAGGCGTGGTATTTCTGTGTATTTCATGAAAGCAAGGTAAATTGACTCTTTCATTAACTCTATTGATTTTGGGTCGTGAGCGATTTCGATTCATAGCCTGTCTGCGAAAGTCGTCGTCACGAGATGTTTTTTCCTAGCTCACATGTCGCTGCATTGTACTGCATCGGTTGATGCAGGTACCAAGGACCATTACTTGCTACTTTGTTAAATGAACTAGGTTTGGAAAACCTTTATTATCTAGAGGATATTTTTGAGGACATTATTTATACTTCGGCAGACGTGTCTGTCTTGCTGAAGTCAAACTAAGGAGAGTGAACTGATCTCATACATCTGGTTATCTCCTGGCTGTTATAGAAAAGGATGGAGTTTTCCACCTGACTACATTTACAGCACTATGAAATATAACATGCATCTGACTCATCATTGTAATGCTGTCTACCGTTTATTGCTGTATTGAATGTTGCTGTGATAATGACTGTTTGATGTGCCTACACATTTGCGTAACCATTTTGTCACTGTGGCGTCCACAATAAATAATGAGGAAAAACGTCAACGGCTGTTTCAAGACTCATTGACTTTATACGTCGTGAGTTTACTGACGTCCTATGTGGATTGCCCTGTTATTGTTGCATGAACATTGTTTTTGACTGAACACATCTACACACTACACAAAACCAGACATGCGGATGCCATCCATCATCATATGGCATCACGCATCATTTGGTGGCCATAAGCTGGTTTGATTCTGGTACCAGCAAACACGGGGTCCCTTACCCACTTCATTTTCAACAAGAATTCATCAGCATCCTTCAAGAAATTAACATTCTTCAATACAGTCAACATCTTCAAAATTTTCAAAGTACTCGGCGTTGCCCGATAAAAGTCAAATTTCAATTTTTTGACGGAAACAAGAATTTGACAGTACCCGGCGTTGTTACATGTTGCCGGATAACTCGGACTGCTGTTATCTTTTACGCAAGTCAAGCAAGTTGCTGCTGTCAAGGTTCCAGTGCTGTCGTTTTTTGAGAAGGTCAAGTGCCGGTTGAAACGGGTTGTTTTCTGAAGAAGGCCAAGTACCGATTTCCATCAACTTACTTTTGGATTAGAAGATCAAGTGCCGAAACAACTCAACACACAGTATGTCAGAAGCTCTTGTACCATCGTGTTAGCAGTGGAAGCAGTTCAGATGTGCCATCATCGTTGGAGCTTCGCTCTTTAGGACGTTGATTGACATCCGTTTTTCTGCTGTTCTACGATTGGAAGCCTATAAGTTAAGTGGCCTGTTTGTATGTAAACTGTGCCCTTATACTTCTGCTGAGTCTTCTGTGTATCATCTCATTCTATATGTTTTATGTTTATATGTTATTTGTATATTTATATGTTTATATTTCAGCGGGTTCTCGGTTGGGTGGTGTCTCCGTTAGATTATGCCACGTCATAGAGGTCGTCTATTGTGAGCGTTTTCTGTAAGGTTTGCAAATTTCCAATACTGGAATTTGCTAAGCGACTTCTGTTGCTATTTATGTTAGCTGTGATGACATGTTTTAATATTGTTTTCGTTATTATTTCGCATTCTTTAGTTTTGTTTTGATTTGTTTGTGTTTGTTAGCCTACTCTTGTCTATAATTTAGTTTCATACAACATTTTTGTTTATACACTGTGGTGTCATGTATTTTGTTTAATTCTATCGCAGATATCGTCACATTTTTTGTGATATTTCATTAATTTCTGCTTTATTTTTAGTTGATTTCTGCGAAAGTTTTTGTATTGTTGCTGATCTTTGTTATTGTTTACATTGTTATTGTTTACATTGTTTGTATTGTTTACATTTTCAATGTTTACATTCTGCATGTGTTTACATAGTCATTGTTTACAGTTATAGTAATTAGTTAATGGGCTATGCTAATGCACTGTTACTACTATACTGATGATAAATGAATGATGAATAGTGTCGTGCACTATTGAATGAGAAGTGCACTTATGATCAAGAATTGAGTGCTGATATTTCATATACAAGTTCTTTGATTGGAGACTTGTTTCCCACAGAGACTGGGATAATATAAGGTGATGTGAATATACAAGTGCTTAATTAAGACTTGTTACACTTAGGTTTGAAATAAATTAGTTAATTATTTCAGGTTTTGGACTCATATGTTAGACAACATGTCTACATTTGAGCACTTTATTGAGCAGGGTAAATTGCTTGGGAAGACTGGTGATAAGTTAGAAGAATTTGCAACTGCTCGATATGATAAAGCAATGGAAGCTGAACAAAAGAAACTGCAGATGCAGGTGGATGAAAAAAGATTCCAAATGGAAATGGAAAAACAAAAAAGGGAATCAGAAGCTGAGGAGAGAAAACTCCAGCTACAGCTAGAAGCTGAAAGACTTCAAAAAGAGGCTGAGAATAAAAGACTTGAAAAAGAGGCTGAGAATAAAAGACTTGAAAAAGAGGCTGAAAATAAAAGACTTGAAAAAGAAGCTGAAAATGAAAGACTTCAAAAAGAGGCTCAGGCTGAGGAAAGAAGATTACAGAGAGAGTCTGATGAGAGGAAAGAGAAAGCAAAAATGGAACATGAAGAAAAGGTCTTAGCTTTAGAGTTGGAAAAATTGAAATTGACAAGCATGAGTAATGGTAATGATTCAAACAAGGGTTCATCTTCTGGTAAGGCTAATAATGATACTTTTAAGATTAAGTTACCAACATTTAGTCCTTCCAGCGATGACATAATGTTCTATCTGGACAGATTTGAACAAGCATGTACAGCTCATAACATAGACAAAGCAAAATATGTTTATCAGTTATCAGGGATACTGACAGGTAAAGCTCTAAGTATATTAAATATGGTGGATGAACCTGACAAGAACAATTATGAGGTTGTCAGGGCCGCTTTGTTAAAGAAATATCAGCTTAACGAAGACGGCTATCGTCTACAATTTAAAAACATGTTACCTGAAAATGGAGTTGAATTCTCCGAGTTTATTGCAAGAATACGCATTACTTTCTCACGATGGGTTGAACTATCTAAGACGGAAAAAACTTATGAAGGACTTATGGACTTAATACTTAGAGACAAAGTCATGTCGTCTGTCAATCAGTCTTTCCTTGCTTTCCTTCATGAACGTAAACCTAAAACAATAAAAGAAATGGAAGATTTCTGTTGCCAATACGTAACTGCGCACCCACACATAACCATGGGTAACTCTAAGGTGAAAGAAGGTTTACCAGTTGCTTCGGCAGCTCCGTATGGTCAAAACTTTGCTCGTAGATCCCAACAAAATTTTGATAGAAAGAGTAGCGGTAATTTCTGTCAAAATCATGGAAATCAATTTCATGGTGATTCTTCTTCGAAGAATTGGAGACAACCTGATAGTACTCGTTACTATCACCCTAATAATTATAAGCATTTCAAAAGAGGATATGGTAATAGAGGTTATTCCTGCCGAAGACCTCAGAACCAAACAAATAGATGTTCGCATCAATGTGAACATGATAGTAATCGTGGAAACTGGAATTCGAACCAGTATAACAATTACAATAGAGACAATAATAACTGCAGAGATAATAATAACTCTGATAACTTCAGAGGTAATAATAGTCGGGGTAGATCTCAACACAAAAAAAAGAGATATCAGCAGGCTAATGCTGTACAACAGGAAACTGAGGCAGCCTGTAATCATGTTGTTGATAATAAAAACTTTGACGCTGTCACTAGTTCTGCTTTTGACTTTGAGAGAGCAAACAAATGCCTCCAATGCAGTACTTTATTCGAACCGGGTACCATAACTACTTTGAGTTGTGGTCACCCACTTCCCGCTCTTCCTGCTGCTGTTGCGCATGACGGGAGGGGTTCTTTAATTCTACATAAGGGTCTTGTTAATGATACTCCGGTCTCACTACTTTTCGATTCTGGATGCACCACTATTGGTGTTAGACAATCGCTTGTAGATCCATCTTGTGCTACAGGAAGGGTTATTAAATGTGTCACATTTGGCGGCACTCTAGAAAAAATATCCTACTGCTGTAATTCGCATTGCCACTCCTTTCTTTACTGGAGATGTGCATGCTTGTCTCTTACCTAATCCTATTGCGGACCTTATTATTGGTCGTATTCACGGAGTTAGGGAGTGTACCCCACAGCAGATTGCTGCTTGGGAACATAATAACATGCAAGCTACAAATGCAGTAGTTACAAGAGCACAAGCTCTACAAACACCCGAAACTTCACTGAATAGTGATAATGAAGTTGATAGCCAAGATAGTCACTTAGTAATCACTCGTGACTCTTTCATAAAATTGCAAGAAGAAGATTCTTCTTTAAAAAAATTCTTCGTTCTTGCGAAGAAAGGTGATCCGAATCAGGATACAAATAGAAAATCTTGGATTGCAATGAGAAACGGCGTACTTGTACGTATGGTACAAGATTCGGCTACGTCGGCACATTCGCAAATTCTTGTTCCCAAGAGCATGAGAGTCCAAATATTGCAACATGCTCATGACTCGCAATGTGCTGGACATATGGGTTTTGCCCGTACGAAGTCGAGAGTCCTTGCGGCTTTCTTTTGGCCTTTTGTCAATAAGGACATTCGTATTTACTGCCGATCATGCAAGGTATGTCAGGAGGTCAAATCTAGAGGACCACGACATGCTGCGCCTATCCAGGCTGCTGACATTCCTATTCGGCCGTTTCAGAAAATGGCCATAGATATTATTGGCCCTTTTAAGGTCAAGTCGGCCAGAGGACATCAGTTTATCCTTACATGTGTCGATATGTGCACACGTTGGCCAGAGGCTATTCCTCTTAAGAGCATATCTACTACAGATATCGCAGATGCTCTTTTGTTGATATTTTCTCGCTTGGGGTTCCCCAGAGAAATATTGTCAGACCATGGCACTCAACTCATATCTGACACTATGTCACAGGTAATGTCTACCTTACATATTGAACGATCTCTCAGTAGTATCTACCATCCTATGTCTAATGGGTTAGTTGAGCGTCTGAATAGAACGCTCAAGACTTTGCTTGGTAAGATAACTGAAGATCATCCTCAAGATTGGGACAGGGTTTTACCCGCGGCTCTCTTTGCCTATAGAGAAGTCCCTAATGAACACACAGGATTTTCTCCCTTCGAACTTGTCTTTGGCGCGCGTCCACGCGGCCCTATGTCTTTATTACATGATCTCACCACTGCCGATGATATTAGCGATGAAACTCAATCCTCATATGAGTATGTCATTGCTCTTAGACAAAAGATCATTGAGGCATGTAAGCTAGCAACTGCTTCATCAGAAATTGCTAAAGAGAAGGCAAGGCAGTTTGCTAACAAGAATAGATGTCTACGACAACTTTGTCCAGGTGACAAAGCATTCGTCCTACTCCCCAGTAGGGAAAATAGACTTCTTATTGCATGGAAAGGTCCGTATGCAATAGTCTCTCGGATTTCCGATGTTGACTATGTGGTCGATATTGATGGAAAGCATAAAACATTCCACATAAACATGCTTTCGGAATTTCACGAACGTCCGGACTATTTGCTGCCTATTTTCCAGGCAACGGATGATGCTCCTGCACCTCACGGTCATTATTCATCCCTGTCTGTCATTCAGGATGAGGAAGCTACCTTCTCTGATGTCAACCTTCCCCTTCCAGTGGTTCCATTACATTCCACGGAATCTTGGAAAAACGTTTCTGTTTCTCCTAATCTTTCTGGTGACGAACATCGACAAGTCTTGTCGATGTTACAAACATTTCAGGATGTTCTCACTGACATTCCTGGACACACAGATGTCATAGAACATGACATAATTCTTACCGACAATAATCCAATTAGGGTTAGGCCGTATCCTATTCCTATACACTTTCAGTCGCAAGTGGAAAAGGAATTGGATGAAATGATTCAATTAAATATAATTGAACCATCGACTTCACCATATTCTTCTTCCATGGTTATTGTCCGGAAGAAGGATAAGAACATACGAATTTGCGTTGATTATCGCAAATTGAATCAGGTCACAAAGTTCGACGCTGAACCGATGCCTTTGTTAGAAGATCTACTGATTAGACTTTCTAATTCTAGATTCTTCACTAAACTTGACTTGTCTAAAGGTTATTGGCAAGTGCCTTTAGCAGAGCATGCCAAACCTCTTACTGCTTTTTCTACACCTAGGGGTCTATTTCAATGGAATGTTATGCCTTTTGGTCTCATGAACGCCCCTGCCACTTTCGTTCGCATGATGCGTCGAATTCTGTCACATCGTTCGGATGTCATCGCATACTTAGATGACATCTGTCTCTTCAGTGATACCTGGGAAGATCACTATTTAGGGTTATATGACTTACTGTCCACTCTACGTGAGAATAATTTGACAGCAAAACCTTCTAAAGCTTTTTTTGTTGGTTTTGGTGAAATCTCTTTCCTGGGTCATCGTGTTGGTCATGGTCTCTTGAAGACAGAAGACCACAATACTTCCAAAATACTGAACATCTCTGTTCCTAAAACGAAGAAACAAGTTAGGAGTCTCTTAGGTTTAATTCAATTTTATGGGAGATTTATTCCAAATTTATCTTCGATCATGGCACCTCTATCAACATTGTTGAAGAAAGGTTCGCCTAATCTGGTCCGTTGGTCTGAAGAATGCCAATCTTCACTAGACCAAATCAAGAATATATTTTCTTCTCCTCCCATCTTAAGATTACCTACTCTTGATAGGACTTTTGTTCTTCGGAGTGATGCTTCATCCACTGGGATTGGAGCAGCACTGATGCAAGAATATGCAAATACTCTGCATCCTGTTATGTACATTTCTAGAAAACTAAATGCGGCAGAGAGGAACTACTCGGTTTTAGACCGTGAGTTGTTAGCGATGGTTTGGTCAATTCTAAAGCTACAAAGATTCCTCCTGGGCGCACATTTCATTCTAGAGACTGATCAGAAAGCTCTTACAGCTATTCAGACTAAGAATTTGAAGAGTTCGAGATCCACTCGATATGCTATAGCTCTTCAACCTTTTCACTTCACGTTACGAGCTATCCGTGGTGCGGATAATGTGATGGCTGACATTTTGTCTAGATGCCCACATGACTCCAACTAATACTTCTGTCCTATATTTCTATATATTACAGAGTCATAACACACCTATATTTCTACAATAGATTAGCACATCTGTACTTACTTTATATGTACACACTATCGTGCTTTGTTGTCATCTTCTTCTGTTCGTTTTTTAAGATGATAGAGGAGGACTGAGTAGTTAATATAAGGGCCGTTAGTTTACTAAACAGCCACAATTATTAATAATGTATTGTACCTTATGAAGCATATTAGTTATTAATTAGCATTATATTGCTTGTACTTTCTCAGAATGTCATTGTTGAGCTGAGGACTTACCTTACGAGTTCTAGATTGTGTACTTACCCTCGGAATACCAGAGCATATGTCCTGGATCGTCATGTAGTTTAACTTTACTATGTACTTATGTCATTACATGTCAAAGAATGTACTATTTAAATTTTCCTATCAGATTTGTACATCCATTTTTAAAGACAATATTAGAGTATGCTGTTTAATGATGATTATAGTAACTTGCATACGTATATTGTGTTTACATGCTAACGTGATGTGTGTCGGTGACACCTCCCCGATGTGAATATTTTTTGAGACATATTTATTTTTCTGTTGAGGTATATCCTCACCAGACACTCTATAATTAGCCTATTGTTTGGCAATTTAGTTAATTATCAGCGCATAATTCGTGCGTTTTGAGCCGCTTATCGCTTGCTCTTTGATATTGAAAAAAAAATATGTTCCACATTTTTTTTATCGGGAGGAGGTGGTGATATGTTGCGTGATAAATTCTCGCAACATCGTTTTATTTCAATATCTGTTTTATAACGCAAGGGCAACAACTGCTTGGAATTTATAGTCACTTTTCTCGGTAAGCATTTGTCTTCTCGCGTTGGTATCGAATGCAGTTAAGTTTGAGCTGTGGTCGTTTTGCGCTGGACTGCGCATGACTTGTCTTGCTTCTTTGTCGATCGGTTTCCGCCCACCACTAGTGGGGGTGAGCGATTTGGAATGGCGAAAGAGATGCCTCGTTGAAGAGGGGATCTCCGCTATTTTTGTTCTGTCAGGGATGTGTAGTCCTCTTAATGGATATTTCGTTTATTCGAGATAATACCTCTAGTGTTTCCCACATGTCGGGAGGCGTGATATTTCTGTGTATTTCATGAAAGCAAGGTAAATTGACTCTTTCATTAACTCTATTGATTTTGGGTCGTGAGCGATTTCGATTCATAGCCTGTCTGCGAAAGTCGTCGTCACGAGATGTTTTCCTAGCTCACATGTCGCTGCATTGTACTGCATCGGTTGATGCAGGTACCAAGGACCATTACTTGCTACTTTGTTAAATGAACTAGGTTTGGAAAACCTTTATTATCTAGAGGATATTTTTGAGGACATTATTTATACTTCGGCAGACGTGTCTGTCTTGCTGAAGTCAAACTAAGGAGAGTGAACTGATCTCATACATCTGGTTATCTCCTGGCTGTTATAGAAAAGGATGGAGTTTTCCACCTGACTACATTTACAGCACTATGAAATATAACATGCATCTGACTCATCATTGTAATGCTGTCTACCGTTTATTGCTGTATTGAATGTTGCTGTGATAATGACTGTTTGATGTGCCTACACATTTGCGTAACCATTTTGTCACTGTGGCGTCCACAATAAATAATGAAGAAAAACGTCAACGGCTGTTTCAAGACTCATTGACTTTATACGTCGTGAGTTTACTGACGTCCTATGTGGATTGCCCTGTTATTGTTGCATGAACATTGTTTTGACTGAACACATCTACACACTACACAAAACCAGACATGCGGATGCCATCCATCATCATATGGCATCACGCATCACACAGTCCATTGGAAGTATTGATACGGACATGGATTGAATAATATATGGCATTTTTACAGGGAGAATTGATTTCTTGGTGCAGGAAAATTTCATTTCCCCATAGGAATCATATTTTATGCTCCGAATGTTTTCTCCAGGGTGATGAGATTATTGGATCCCTTACAAAACCCATCTGATCCGAACCAGGATGGAAAGAGGGAAGAATAGATTCCGGCTGGATGATTGCCTCGTTATTGGTCTCAGATTGAAGCTCGACATAAATCTCTCGCTTAAAAATTGGGGGGCTATCTGTAGCGTAGTCCTGAACCAATATCTAAGGGCAATTAACGAGAGCCTACCTTGTCTACCTATATCGAAATATGTCAACAAATGTTTTCGACCAATCGCTGCACGAGCTATAAACCGGTCTCAGTAATCGTAGGCGGCAGGATTGCTAGATGGAATCTGTGCAAACGTGAATGTGTACTTGTGACTTCAGGCCAAAAGATAAGGTATGTCCCTCGGAACAGTGAGCACAGTAAGATACCAGGAATCGTAAACTTTCATTAGATACATGGATTTAAGTTGTAGAAGTATGGACACAGGAGTTATGAGTGATTACATGCAGTAATAACTTAGAGCGCAGGCTGGTTTCCCCGGTTTCAACTGTGAGTGCAAATGCTACAAGGGAGGCAGAAAAAGGTTAGTGTGTTTAAATGGTAGCGCCCAATTGGCCGGTTTAAACAAGACCTGGATGGAAGGAATCGGTTGGGAAACACGGGAAGAATAAATTATCGGAGTTTTGTCTGATCGACAGATCGGGCAAAAAGTGGTGGTTTTACTGAAATTTTGGTAAACATAAACTGACCCAGCCAGCCAATGGAATCGCTTGTCTTCCGTTCGCCCGCGACCTGTAATAAAAAGGGGAAACAAATCTGGAATATTTCTCTTGAACCGCCAGAACCAAATTCAACAGAGGACAGAATCAGATTCTACCCCTGCTCCTTCGCCATTTGCCAGTGAAGCAGACTGCATGGGTTTATTAATAGCCTGTTGAATCTGAAATTGTGGGTAAGAGAATTAAGTCATAATATGTATAATATTAATTACTAGTGTTTAAGGGAAGTGATTGTGTGTGTAAAATCTCATTGTGTGATTCATAGAAGGAAAGCTGCTTTGTGCTGTATAAATTATGTTCGACATTTAAACTAAGGCCGGACGGAATGAAGGTTGTTAGTTTTAGAAGCTTTTAAAGCCTTTTCTGATTGCTGGACTAGACAATACTATCAGGAAATAGTAAAAGAGGAAAGATTGTAAATTTAATGTATTGTTTGAGTAGGCCTATACACTCAACACTCGCCATAAGGCCTATGCAGTTAATTATGTCAATCCTTGACATATTGGGAAAGTGTGTGTGTTGTAATGCTGTGTTATATTATTGCATAAAACTTATTTAGACACTCAACACTCACCATAAGGCCTATGCAGTTTTAGTGAGGTCAATTATGGACATATTAGGAAAGTGTGTGTTGTAATGTTGTTTTATATTATTGCATAAACCTATTTGTCACTGACTGAGTCTACCTTTCCTGTGTTATCATCACTTATTCTGAACTGCCTCACTAATCTACAATCTGGGTAGGAGGATTTTAGAGCCAGATGCTATGTAAGACCTATTACATTTCAGGTCAGAGGTATCCTGTCACTCATCTTGTAGCAGAGAAGAACATTGGTGTTGTACTTAGCGGTGTATGATTTAAACAAGCACCCTGTACCTACATCAGTTGGAAGAGTGGGGACCCTCAGTGTTGGGCTTCTCCATCTTATATTCTGGCTTCAAGGAAAAGGCGGAAGCGAAGAAGTTAAGTTCTATTAGACAAGACTGACTCGCAGAGCATTGGCGTACCACACCCGGTTATATAAGTAGTGATGAAAACAGTGATGAGTAAATTAGTCTGGAAGCTACATAACATAGAAATAGTTTGAACTCAAGTGATCTCAATAACAGTGTAGTCAGTGTGACATTTTCAAAAGTTACATAACATAGACATATTGTGAAGTCAAGTGATATCAGAACAGTGAAGTCATTATGACAGTTGTCAATATCCCTTCCCCTAATACTGAAGATAAATTCAAGTACCATCATTAACATTGGTCCCAGAGGATTAGTTGCACTAAGACTTTTCATAACAAGGGAGCCTTAACAACTAGGAAAAGACTTTATTTTTTAGTGATTGACTTTTATTTGGTGTAGATCATGCAACATCATCAGTGTGTTTTTATTTTTAGGGTTTGTGTTTACACAAACAAACTAAACAGATGACTGTACATAAATAAAATTAATAAATTGTAGTGCACTGGTTTTATTACTTTATGTCAGCTTGAATTACTTTGAATTTAATTAAATCCCCTAGATACTATAACAGCCCATAGGTATATTTCTGAGAGGGGCACCATAGAATTCTGGTACTGAATATTACTATCTTGGCCAGAAATTCTTTACAGCCTGACTTTATACCTATGAACTCTATACACCATTGCTCTTTTCTGAGAATGGGGTATTTCTTTTAAGAACAGACTCTTCTCTGGCAACTATCCTAGTATCACCTGATACACCTGGTTGTCTTATTCTTCATAAATTAAGAAACCTCTCGCGACACTGGGGGCTGGTCTGGGATTGTTCCTGTATATTCTGAGCCTGCTGTTACCTTTTAGTGCTGTCAAGTGGGAAATTTTTGATAGTAAAATTAAAATTTTGGTAGGGCAGGTTAAGAAATAGATTTTTGAGTACCATTGAGTACAAATTAAGGTGTGGTACATGTGACGCGAAATCAGTCATTAATTAATTAATTAAGAAATTAATTTGATTAAGTGACTAATTATATTGGCATAAATTTTTTTTTCTTTGTATTGGTTGCAACTAAATTACAACATTGCCATGGCAGATTTAGTAAAGTTCAGGTCAGCAACACTGCAAGTGGGGAAAGAGCTTGGGATGACTGGTGATCTTCTGATCCAGTATGTTACGACTGAATGCGATAAATTCACAGAAAGGGAAGATAAGCAGTTAGCACGGCAAGCGGAAGCTGAGAAAGAGAATAAGAAACTGCAATTGCAGGCTGAGGAAAGAAGGGTTCAAGCAGAGAGAGAGAGGCTGAGGAAAGAAGGGTTCAAGCAGAGAGAGACCATGAACTAAGATTAAAAGAGCTTGAACTTCAGGCAACTGCCAACCACAATGGTAGTAGTTCACCTCATTTGGACAACAGCTGCAGCCAGAGCACCTCAAATGGAGCCATGAATTTTCATCTAGATCCATTTGTGGACAAAGTTGACGCAATCGAGGCTTATCTAGACAGATATGAAAGATTAGCGACTACTTATGGTCTAGAAAAGGAAAAGTGGAGTCTGAAGTTATCGCAAGGTTTGCGGGGAATTGCGTACGATGTCTTTTTGAAATTGCAAAAAAAAGGACCAGGAAGATTACGAAGCCCTGAAGCAGGCATTGCTTGTTCGATATGAACAAAATGCTGAAGCATATAAACGGCGCTTCAGAATGGCAAAGATTCAATCAGGAGAGACGTATCAGCAGTTCTCAGAAAGATTATTATGAAACTTACCTACTGAGGTGGTGTAAGTTAGGAAACTTCACCCTAGATTTCGAGGGGCTAAAGGAAATGATGTTGATTGAACAACTATTGGATTCTATAACCCCAGAAACTAAGAAGTTCCTAATTGAGAACAAAAGAGACAGGTTGGCTGACATAATCACATATGCAGAGAGCCACCACCTGGCTCAGTCCCTGACTCAAGGGAGTAAAAGGAAACAGGAGGGAGTTAAGCAACCCCAAACTCATAATAAGTTTGATCAAAAGGACCATGCAACCAAATACAGGCCAGGATATGATAATAAGGATAGGGACCCACAATTTCAGGATAGGAAACCTTACAAAAAGGAAGAAAAGTGGTGTAAAATATGTAAAATGAACAACCACCATACAACGGAATGTGGTAGGAAAGTCCCTCCATATCACGCTGCATGCATGGTAACAGTGGGAAAGGGAAGGAAGGAACCGACATCGAGTCCGGTAGATCTCCATCATCCCTCCATCTGTGAAGAAGTAATATGTAACGGCACTAGGGTAAAGTGTCTGTATGATTCCGGACTGGAATATGACTCAGTTGTGAGTGCGTCTCTAGTGCACCCTGAGCAGTATACCACAGACAAAGTGGAGATACAAGGGGCATTGAAGGATACAGCCACCATAACACTTCCCATAGCCAGAATCAATGTGAAAACTCGCTATGTGGAAGGAGTGATCAATGCAGCAGTGTGTGATAATCCTAATTACCCGCTGGTGTTAGGAGAGAGATATGTTTTTCTAGGGAAACCAATAAAACCTGTGATAATGGCAACACTCCAGGTCAGGTCAACCCCTGGGAAGGAGGAGGGAACACCACTCAATATTCATCCGAGAGAGATGAGAAAGGCCCAAGCTGAAGATAGGACATTAAAACCTTGCTTTGGCAAGTTGCCAAAAAGCCATAACCCCCCAAAGAAAGGACAATTTTATTTGAATGATGGATTGCTTTACAGGAAAGCTGGGACAGGACCCGATGGGCATAGCCAGTTAGTACTGCCATCTATTTACATGGACAAGGCTATGGAACTAGCACATGTTGGATCAGACGGTGGACATACGAAAATCGGTACTACCTGTCAAATGACATCAGTGCATCACTATTGGCCAGGCATTGCTGAAGACATAGTTCGGTATGTGACTGCCTGTGCACAATGTAGCAAGGAAAACCCCACACGTTGGGAACATCATCAGGACCTAGGAAAGCATTGGGGCGGATGTAGGCCTGAAAATAAAAAGGTAGACATAGTGGATAGGATGGCACCATCTCACAAAGGGTCTACCAGACAACCAGTTACTATGGCAACTCTCCGTATTGTACAGAGAGGGGATACAACACATCCCATACCGACAAGATTTACTAAATCATTTAGTTCGGAACACCAGGTACTGGATCAAAATAGGAGTGTGGTTAGTCGACCACCCTTGATAAAGGACCAGCGGGGAAACCCCAGGAAAATAGGTAGTGGGAGAGTGTGCAGTGCGAACCATTTGACTGATGCACAGCCAACTTCACTATACGGCTATTAAATTAGCATTATGAGGGCTCGGCAACATTGGTAGTTGGCCAGCCCATCACAGTCCATTGGAAGTATTGATACGGACGTGGATTGAATAATATATGGCATTTTTACAGGGAGAATTGATTTCTTGGTGCAGGAAAATTTCATTTCCCCATAGGAATCATATTTTATGCTCCGAATGTTTTCTCCAGGGTGATGAGATTATTGGATCCCTTACAAAACCCATCTGATCCGAACCAGGATGGAAAGAGCGAAGAATAGATTCCGGCTGGATGATTGCCTCGTTATTGGTCTCAGATTGAAGCTCGACATAAATCTCTCGCTTAAAAATTGGGGGGCTATCTGTAGCGTAGTCCTGAACCAATATCTAAGGGCAATTAATGAGAGCCTACCTTGTCTACCTATATCGAAATATGTCAACAAATGTTTTCGACCAATCGCTGCACGAGCTGTAAACCGGTCTCAGTAATCGTAGGCGACAGGATTGCTAGATGGAATCTGTGCAAACGTGAATGTGTACTTGTGACTTCAGGCCAAAAGATAAGGTATGTCCCTCGGAACAGTGAGCACAGTAAGATACCAGGAATCGTAAACTTTCATTAGATACATGGATTTAAGTTGTAGAAGTATGGACACAGGAGTTATGAGTGATTACATGCAGTAATAACTTAGAGCGCAGGCTGGTTTCCCCGGTTTCAACTGTGAGTGCAAATGCTACAAGGGAGGCAGAAAAAGGTTAGTGTGTTTAAATGGTAGCGCCCAATTGGCCGGTTTAAACAAGACCTGGATGGAAGGAATCGGTTGGGAAACACGGGAAGAAATAAATTATCGGAGTTTTGTCAGATCGACAGATCGGGCAAAAAGTGGTGGTTTTACTGAAATTTTGGTAAACATAAACTGACCCAGCCAGCCAATGGAATCGCTTGTCTTCCGTTCGCCCGCGACCTGTAATAAAAAGGGGAAACAAATCTGGAATATTTCTCTTGAACCGCCAGAACCAAATTCAACAGAGGACAGAATCAGATTCTACCCCAGCTCCTTCGCCATTTGCCAGTGAAGCAGACTGCATGGGTTTATTAATAGCCTGTTGAATCTGAAATTGTGGGTAAGAGAATTAAGTCATAATATGTATAATATTAATTACTAGTGTTTAAGGGAAGTGATTGTGTGTGTAAAATCTCATTGTGTGATTCATAGAAGGAAAGCTGCTTTGTGCTGTATAAATTATGTTCGACATTTAAACTAAGGCCGGACGGAATGAAGGTTGTTAGTTTTAGAAGCTTTTAAAGCCTTTTCTGATTGCTGGACTAGACAATACTATCAGGAAATAGTAAAAGAGGAAAGATTGTAAATTTAATGTATTGTTTGAGTAGGCCTATACACTCAACACTCGCCATAAGGCCTATGCAGTTAATGATGTCAATCCTGGACATATTGGGAAAGTGTGTGTGTTTGTAATGCTGTGTTATATTATTGCATAAAACTTATTTAGACACTCAACACTCACCATAAGGCCTATGCAGTTTTAGTGAGGTCAATTATGGACATATTAGGAAAGTGTGTGTTGTAATGTTGTTTTATATTATTGCATAAAACTTATTTGTCACTGACTGAGTCTACCTTTCCTGTGTTATCATCACTTATTCTGAACTGCCTCACTAATCTACAATCTGGGTAGGAGGATTTTAGAGCCAGATGCTATGTAAGACCTATTACATTTCAGGTCAGAGGTATCCTGTCACTCATCTTGTAGCAGAGAAGAACATTGGTGTTGTACTTAGCGGTGTATGATTTAAACAAGCACCCTGTACCTACATCAGTTGGAAGAGTGGGGACCCTCAGTGTTGGGCTTCTCCATCTTATATTCTGGCTTCAAGGAAAAGGCGGAAGCGAAGAAGTTAAGTTCTATTAGACAAGACTGACTCGCAGAGCATTGGCGTACCACACCCGGTTATATAAGTAGTGATGAAAACAGTGATGAGTAAATTAGTCTGGAAGCTACATAACATAGAAATAGTTTGAACTCAAGTGATCTCAATAACAGTGTAGTCAGTGTGACATTTTCAAAAGTTACATAACATAGACATATTGTGAAGTCAAGTGATATCAGAACAGTGAAGTCATTATGACAGTTGTCAATATCCCTTCCCCTAATACTGAAGATAAATTCAAGTACCATCATTAACATTGGTCCCAGAGGATTAGTTGCACTAAGACTTTTCATAACAAGGGAGCCTTAACAACTAGGAAAAGACTTTATTTTTAGTGATTGACTTTTATTTGGTATAGATCATGCAACATCATCAGTGTGTTTTTATTTTTAGGGTTTGTGTTTACACAAACAAACTAAACAGATGACTGTACATAAATAAAATTAATAAATTGTAGTGCACTGGTTTTATTACTTTATGTCAGCTTGAATTACTTTGAATTTAATTAAATCCCCTAGATACTATAACAGCCCATAGGTATATTTCTGAGAGGGGCACCATAGAATTCTGGTACTGAATATTACTATCTCGGCCAGAAATTCTTTACAGCCTGACTTTATACCTATGAACTCTATACACCATTGCTCTTTTCTGAGAATGGGGTATTTCTTTTAAGACCAGACTCTTCTCTGGCAACTATCCTAGTATCACCTGATACACCTGGTTGTCTTATTCTTCATAAATTAAGAAACCTCTCGCGACACTGATCATTAAATTTTCTATATATTCTTCCTTTCTTCCACCCGTGTCCTCTATTTATTATCACTCTTTACCTTTTTCCTGTATTTTTCGCATTCGTTCGTTTGCGAGAAATATTATATTTCCCATTCTCACTTTGCCGGTTTCGTTTTCTCATTTAGGAACGCAGTAGATTACCTAACGCGTCAGTCCCTTGCACGAGATAATATTAGGTGGGATTTCAGTCCATCAGACATGATGAGCAGACAAACTGTCTACATTTGCACCTGTCACGCGAGTTTCCTTGGCTGAGTTGCTCGGGGAAGGTGTGAATCGCGCCAGACAGGCTCGCTCAGAGCAGACATTTGTCTGGAGATTTCCATCTGACAAATAGTTTTACGGCTAAAGTGCCCGGTGAAGTGTGGTAACTGCCACCTAAGGGGACGTACCGTCTACATTTTCACCTGACACAGCGTTTCTTCAGGCTAGTCGCTTGGAGTGAAGCGTGATATGACACTCATGCAGCGTGCTGGAATGAGACATATAGTCTGGGTTTTTCCATGACACTCACGCATTTGCTCAGAAGGGCCATTTTCTTGACGTAGGTGTCAAAGACGCACTGCTGGCAGTTACGGCATGCGTCTAATGCACGTAGGTGTTAATGAGAAGGGGAGATTATTTCGTTTTGCGAAATAAGTTGGGACCCCTTTGTCCTGGTTTAAGATATTAACCGGAGTTTGAAACTAGATTTTCATTCATTCTCCAAGTTCGCAGTAGACAGGTTGTTCGTGAATAGAATAAGCTGTATAGCGAAGCTCCTAGTTTGTTCGGAAATTTGCCAAGCTTCTAGACTTCAAATAAATATATCAGCGTATAATTCTAAAGTGTGCGATTACCTGTAGTTCTGTGTTGAGGTAAATATATTATATTAAGTATCTAACATTTTGTGAAGTGTTTAAAGTGATAATCGCTTATTTCATATTTCACTAGTTAGATTTGGTGCAGAGTGCTTAATTTATATAGTCTGTATTATTTTATAGTGACGAGTTACAGTGGAAAACAGAAATTATAATTTCTAGCTTAAACTCAGTCGGCTATTAAGGAATTTAATTTTACTGCTAAATAATCAGACGATAATGATTTTTCTAAACTAACTTATAAATGCTAGATGCCTCATGAGTGTTGACGGAATACGTAGGTATTCCTAATTCATGATGATTGATTTTTATATAACTTATTTCACGGGAAAGTTTAAATGATAAGTCAAGCTGTACGCTTGCAGTTTAAAAATGTAAGTTATAACGAGTACCTAGTATGTATAATTATTTTATATGTGTTTTTTCCTTTATTCAGTGAATACTGGGGTTAACCCAAAACTTTGCCAGCGTTAAGTACTGAAGAGTGATATCTGTGAAGAACTAAAACATTTTCCTTAAAAGCCTTGGTGCAGAATCTTTACAAGTTATTTAAGAGGTAAATGAAGTAACAGGCCTGTCGCGCCATATTTAAATTCTTCCTGAGAAACAACTCAAGTACATTTTTAGCCTGTGTGGCAAGTAACATATTAACGTCAGTAACATTCCGACGGAGTTTTGACTAGTGGTGTGGTGACCAAATAGAGTCCTTTCCTGAAAGTAGACACCGATCTGACATTCCTCAATTCTAGAAACCTAAGCTATTGACACTGTGCTCGTTGTTAATGATCGTGCCTGGACAATTTTAATGTGACCTAAACAGACATCCGAAAAAAAGAACACCCAAGGAATCGTTCCCTGAAGCAGAGAATTCATCCCGTCTTTTTGGAACTGGGGATTTCTTGGTCAAAGACTGCCTTTGACGATTCTGTATGTGAATGTCCTAAAAATTGTGTTTTCAGAAGTGGCTATCAAAGCTGTGAGTATGAACAAATGCACGTGATCACTGCTGAATGAATAGAGTGAATGCAGGACGGAGTGATTTCTTTATTGTTGTAATTTGGCACCCATTTTGCGGTCTTAACTTTATGTATGCAAGTACTGCTAATCATATTTCCCTTAAAACAAAGCAGTGATATCAAGTCTGTCCATACCTTAAAAGGGGGAAATATTAGACTTAATTATATGTATCCTTGATTCCTTGGGGCTATCACTTTCTTCTAACAGGACTGTGGGCATACCTTGAGGGATAAGATCATACTGTGGGTCTATCATTCTTGTATCATTTTTATTGACTTTATGACTATTTGTATATGCTTTGATGTAATTTTATATGTTATGAGAGAAGTTTGTTATGATAATTAAACTACTCAATAATTATTCCAGCGTGTCGGTCAGTTTCGTTCCAAAATATCTATATAATCATTGTTATAGTTTTCCCACGTCTGTGTGTCTCACTGTCGTCAATTGGGTGTGTGCATGTGAGTGGTAATATATATTGTAGCAAAATCTGTGAGAATAAATGCTCAATTCAGTAAGATTTAGGCATAAAACGATAATAAATACATTAGCCCGCATGTGTCTGACGGTTGGCATCTTCGACGCCAGCAGCGCTGCTTTTTGCACAGTGCTAAGCCTATAGACCGATTTCACGGTAATAGTCTGACACGCTTTTAGTTTCGTTTTCGAGAAACACTACTAATATTTAATATTTGCCCGATCTGCTGCATACACTTTGTAGTCTAGCCTTATAATTAACTATTGGCGGAAGCGTGCCGCAAAATAACTATCTGAATTAACGCTTTCTCTCAACTTTAAAGCAAAATTAGTAGTAATCCTTACATTGTTTGGTAGTATTACACGATACAATACTAATTAGTAATGCAAATTCTTAACCCGCCCCGTCTACACCCCGCTTCGCTGACACTGTCTGCAATGCATATACACACACTGTGGAAAAGCCAGTCAAGGCAAAACCACGCAGACAATTTTATTTTTCTCCTAGTGGTAGCATTTCTGACGTAACTAAAACAAGTTAGTTATTTGAAAAATACATGCTAGCGAGATAAAGGAGAGGAAGATGGCGGACTTGTGTAAAATTTTAATTGACGATTGACGATGACATAAATTGGAAATTTTAAACCATTATGAAGTTCCCCATAAAAATTATATGGTAGTATGACGTAGAGTTCGCTGAGTAAGAATGTACTTTAAATAATATGATAGTCCTAGAATTAGAGAAGTTATTGAAGAAATACTAATATCTACGGACACTCGACCAGACAGACTGGCGTTCCTGCTTATGTTTTTTTGGTAACGTTAGGGGGACGCGAGCTTGGAAAAGAGGCAGGGAGGTACATTCAAATTCGCTTGGGTAAAAAGAGTATGACTGAAAAGGGGAGCGGTAGGAAAAATGTAATCCTAAACGAAACATCTTTTTGTATTGGGCATGACAAAAGCAGACTGGCCAATCGACCACCAGACGCAGAAATTGTTCGAAATTATTTTGGTTTTTCATTCAAACTGCTTTTGAATTCAAGTAGTCGAACGTTTCGATTGGCCAGTGCTAGTAAATATTAGCAAAAGGCTTTGACTATTCATTGCCAGTTGAAATAAAAATTTATTCAGATACGCTGAGAAACAGCTGTGTTAATTCTAAACTTAAATAAAGAATAAATTCACAGTCTGTGCAGTTCGGAGGAAGCTGAGGCCATTTCTTCACACAGTCAGCGTCATTTGTTTATATATTTCTTGATTGTGGTAAGGATATTTTATGAAATTTAATATGTTTGATCCAACTACAAAGTTAGATACTGCTATTGGGAAAAAGTGAAGGACATGCCGGGAGCAGACATTGCTGAGTCCTCTCATTAAACGGTATCTAACTGATGTATGTTGTTATGATTATGTTGTCATATTATTGTATTAAAATAGATTAGTAAGCCTCTGTGTTCAATGAACACTGTTTAACATGTCTGAAGCAAATATATTTGAAAAAGAAAAGAAGAGAATATCATAACAAAGGAAATGTGGTTACTCCACATTATTGTATTGAGGAAAAGTATGTGAACGTACAGTGGCGTATCTGCTATAAGGACCTGAGGTGTGGTCACAGCAAGGTGGGAGTCCTGTACAATTCGGGGCTAGTGCACTTGTAAGGCACGCGAGGCTGACCCCATACCCACGTAGGAAATTAAGTGTTAGATTAAGTGATCAGAGATAAAAGGCCAGGGTGTCCTTTTGTTGCAGAGGGTCTATGTTCCTGTTGCCGGCTGGTGACGGGAAACCTGCTGAGTACTAATAAACGCCAACCAGTCTCCAACCAGACTTATATGCTGCCGAAGACCAGTAGGAGCTTTGGCGAGTGGTGAAATTGAAACTTTCTGCAACTACACATTGAAATATCTTACAACAAGGACTCCCAGGTGATGTGTTAGACATCTGGGGCATCTCTGACATTTTCTTGTGTTTCAAAACAATACACAGGACATTTATGGGGGTAGGATGAACTACAGCCCTCATATACAGTGACTCTCCCTTTATATGAATAAAGTGAATTCTTTTAATATTTTCTACAGGAAAGACATATATATATAAATACATAATAACTTTTTAGTTATTGGGCAAATTGTCCCAAAATTAGACCAAAATTTAATAATTTTTAGTTTTTCTGTAAACTATCTTGTAAACTATCTTGTCCTTATTTTCAAAGACCTGTCCACAAGCTATAAATGGACAGGCAAAATAAATTGTAAAGAAGATTTGTTCAAAGAAAAACTTAACTGCTAATTTTATTATCTTCTTTATAGAAATTTAAAGTGTTTGGCTGTTGTGTACCATCATTTCATTTCTCCCCAAGACACTAGGTACACCATACACCATACACTAGAGCCAGAATAGTGACCGTGTGAGACCTAGGGAGGTAGCGGTAGGTTCTTTGCACATAATTCATCATCATCATTTATAGAGTCAGAGACCTACATGTGCTTGACCTCACACGGTTAAAGCAAACACCTTTTCATTCTTTTAGGATACCATCATAACCTCCCCAGGAAAATCAACTTTGCTACATAAATTGGTAGGCTTGTCCGGGCATCTGAATTTCACATAGTACTACATACATCGGGGTCTGGGGTTTAGCTTTAACAACAGTCTAATTTTCCCAGGGAATCCCCATATATTATTACCCAAGATTTGGGAAGTGAAGAAAGTGTCAGAGCCCAGATTTAATTAAATAAATTTATAATTAGTTAAAGATTTAGTTAGAACATTTTATAGTTATCAGAATGGCAGATCTGGCCAAGTTTCACTCTGCGGCTGTACAGACTGCTAAAGAGATGGGCATGGATGGACCAGAGTTGGTTCAATATCTGACGGTAGAATGTGACAAAATTATTGAACGAGATAGGGAAGACAGGAAGTTAGAAGCAGAAAGAAAGTTAGAGGCTGAAAAAGAAATTAAGAGGTTGCAGGTTGAGGCTCACAAGGAGGCTAGGGCATTGGAGGCAGAAGAAAAAAGATTGACTGCCGAAAGGGAGGCAGAAGAAAAACGACTGCAAAGGGAGGCAGAAAAAGAAGACAAGATATTGACTGCCCAGAGGGAAGCAGAAGAAAAAAGATTACAGAGGGAGCATGAGATACGACTAAGGGAGTTAGAATTTCAAGGCCATGCTCCTGAAAATGGTGCCAGCCCCTTTGCCTCAGATGCCACTGCTAGTCAGGGAGCCTCAACCTCAGCTATGGGTTTTCATGTAGACCATTTTGTTGAGAAAGACGATGACATCGAAGGGTATTTAAGCAGGTTTGAACTTTTAGCCACTACTTATGGGTTAGAAAGAGAAAGATGGGGGGTAAAGTTGTCTCAGGGACTTCGGGGAACAGCTTATGAAGTGTTTTCCAAAATGAGCAGGGATGACCAAGACAACTATGACATGTTGAAGCAAGCTCTTCTGTTAAGATACGAAAAGAACGGAGAGTTTTATAGAAAGAAATTTAGGAATGCCAGGCTACTGTCGGGTGAGACCTATCACCAGTTCTCCGCCCGGTTGGAAACGTATATGGAGAAATGGGCTACTTTGGGGGAAAACCCAAGATCTCAAAGAGATGATACTCATTGAACAGATGAGAGAGTCCATGGCTCCAGACATGAGAAAGTTTCTCATGGAACAGGGTGCGGAGAGGCTGGGTGAGATAATAAATGTCGCTGAGAGGTATCAGGCAGCCCAGGCAGAGGTAGCTGGCACAAAGAAGAAACAAATAGATCAGAGTAAGGCCCCTCAAAACCATAACAAATTCGATAATAGAAATAAGCAGAACTTTGATAGGCCTCGAAATGAGTTTAAGAATAGACCCTCACAATTTAATGATAGAAGGAATGATGAAAGAAAACCTTTTAACCAAGGAAAGAGGTATTGTAAAAATTGTCGGATAGACAACCATAACACTGAAAATTGTGGAAGGAGACCTGTAGTAATGGCCACGCTTCAGGTCAGGTCGACTCCTAAAAAAGAGGAGGAACCACCAAAAACAATGTCTCGTAAACAGTGGAGAAAGGCACAGGCTGAAGATAGGTCACTGAAGCCGTGTTTTGAAAAACTCCAAAAACTCCATACCCCTCCTAGGAAAGGAGACTTCTATTTGGATGATGGACTGCTTTGCAGGGCGGATAAAGCAGGATTATCCGGGTGTGGACAGGTAGTAGTGCCATCGAAATATAGGGCACAAATTATGAGACAAACACATGTTCTAGATGGTGAACACCAGAAAATGGGTACCACATGCCAAAGAACATCTGTTGGATATTTCTGGCCCGGAGAAGTTGATGACATAAGAAAATTTGTCGAGGACTGCGAACAGTGCAGCGAGAAAAATTCCACAGGGTGGAAAAATAATAACCAAATGCAAGAGAAGCATTATGGCAAACCTGGGCCAGAAAATAAAGAGGGAACACCCACACGTGGGAAAATGAATCAGGACCTAGAAACGCCACGGGGCAAACTTAGGCCTGGAAAGAAAAATAATTATAATAAAGTGGACAGAGGGGAATGGGAACCCCCGTTTCACAGACAGTCTTCGCTCAAATGTTTTACTATGGCCACTATGCAGCGAGTACAAAGAACTGTTATACCCCAGAATAAGCCGACGATCCCTCGGTCGGACTTATGTAAACTGGAGGAAGAAAAAAGAGAGCGAAGTTCTCTCAATTTGAATTTGAACCTGAGGGGAGACAACCCCAGGAAACAAATTGGTAGTGGTAGATTCTTGTGTGGTGACACAAGAAAGAAACGTCCGCAAAACAAAGCTTCCAATGTAAAGGACCTGACAGGTGCCATGAATACTATGTCAGAAAAATTAAAAGTCCATATGTAACTCTGTTAAGGACCTGGACAGATGAGAAGGCAGAGGAGACTGTTACCTCATCATACCAATATGTGAACGAACTGACCACTCGTTTAAAAAACTAGTTGGAAACTGGCAAATGAAAATTTGAGACAAGCCAGGAAAAAGCATGCTGCTTATTATAATAAGAAAGCGAAGGATAGAGAACTTGCTGTAGGGGAGAAGGTACTTCTTCTATTGCCAGGCAGCAACAATAAACTTCAGATCGGATGGCAAGGGCCATATACAGTTTTGGAAAAGGTATCCAGAACAAATTATAAGATAGACAAAAAGGGAAAGGAGAAAGTCTATCATGTGAACCTTTTGAAGAAATATCTGGACAGACAAATCCAGGAGGGAACACATTTAATGGCCTTGTCTATCGCAACCGAGATGAAGAATGAACCTCTCTCCTCGGTTGAATATCCACTGAAAACCAGTGAAACGTTTGCACAGGTGAAAATCAGTAATCACCTGACAAAAGGACAGAAGGAGAAGGTTCAACAGGTCCTTGAGAAACATACAGATGTGTTAACGGATAAACCGGGGCACACAAATTTGTTGTCATATGATATGAAACTACTAGACCCAGCACCCATCTGTATGAGGCCCTATTCTATTCCGTTCGCTAAGGAAAAAGCTTTGAAAGAGGAGATTGATTATTTGTTAAAAGAAGGGATTATTTCTCACAGTGAGTCTCCTTACAGTTCCTGTGTGGTTTTTGTTGCGGAAACCATCAGGAGAACATAGACTGTGCATAGATTACAGGAAACTGAATGCTGTCACAGAAGGTCAGGTGGATCCATTACCTGATACTACTCACTCAACTTTTTGCCAGGCTGAACAAGGCAAAATATTTTTCTAAGGTGGATCTTAGCAAAGGCTATTACCAAATTCCAGTAAAGCCTGAGGTTCGACCTTATTTAGCTTTTAGCACCTCGGAAGGTCATTATGAGTTCAACATGTTACCATTTGGTTTGAAAAATGCCCCGAGTGTGTTTTCTAGGATGATGCGAAAATTGCTGGATCCCCTGAAAAATCCATGTATTTCGAATTTTATGGATGATATCCTCATTGCTACGGAAACATTTGAGGAACACGTTACCTCTTTGAATATGCTGTTTGATAGACTCAGAGAGGCTAACTTAACCGCTAGGCCAACAAAATGCTGTATTGGTTGTAAAGAGTTGGAATTCTTGGGACATACAGTACATCAGGGTAGCATGACCCCTGATCCCAAGAATCTGGAAAAATTAAAAAGAGCACCTAGACCACAAACAAAAAAAGATGTGCGATCTTTCGTGTCTTTGTGTGGTTTCTACCAAAAGTATATCAAACATTTTAACTCTATATGTGCTCCTCTGATGGATTTAACTCGCAAAGGTCAACCTGATACTATAATTTGGTCAGCACAGTGTGAATTGGCTTACCAGGAGTTAAAAGAGAAGCTTACAAGCAGGCCAGTGTTGCAATTGCCTGACTTGACTAAAGAATTTATTGTGAGAAGTGACGCAAGCAATGTGGGCCTGGGCGCTACATTATTGCAAAGGTCCTCCTCACAAGATGGGGAATAGAACCCAGTCGCTTATGCTAGCCGCAAGTTGAACAAGGCGGAAAAAAATTACTCAACAAGTGAAAAAGAATGTCTCGCTTTAATATGGTCTATAAAGAAATTCCAGATTTATTTATATGGCAGGACATTTGTGGTCCAAACGGATCATTCACCCCTCGTGTTCTTGTCACAGGCCAAGCATGAAAATTCCAGATTATTGAGATGGTCTCTCTTGTTGCAACCATACTCATTTCTGATAGAATACATTCCCGGCCCTTTGAACGTTGGCGCAGACTTTTTAAGCAGACATCCTTATGATGAAGATCAGAAAAATGAGTAAGACTTCATGGAGCTAAGTTATCTCGCATATTATAACCTGCAAATGAATGCATGTTTTAGGATGGGAGGTGTGTACCAAAATCTGCGAGAATAAACGCTCAATTCAGTAAGATTTAGGCATAAAACGATAATAAATACATTAGCCCGCATGTGTCTGACGGTTGGCATCTTCGACGCCAGCAGCGCTGCTTTTTGCACAGTGCTAAGCCTATAGACCGATTTCACGGTAATAGTCTGACACGCTTTTAGTTTCGTTTTCGAGAAACACTACTAATATTTAATATTTGCCCGATCTGCTGCATACACTTTGTAGTCTAGCCTTATAATTAACTATTGGCGGAAGCGTGCCGCAAAATAACTATCTGAATTAACGCTTTCTCTCAACTTTAAGGCACAATTAGTAGTAATCCTTACATTGTTTGGTAGTATTACACGATACAATACTAATTAGTAACGCAAATTCTTAACCCGCCCCGTCTACACCCCACTTCGCTGACACAGTCTGCAATGCATATACACACACTGTGGAAAAGCCAGCCAAGGCAAAACCACGCAGACAATTTTATTTTTCTCCTAGTGGTAGCATTTCTGACGTAACTAAAACAAGTTAGTTATTTGAAAAATACATGCTAGCGAGATGAAGGAGAGGAAGATGGCGGACTTGTGTAAAATTTTAATTGACGATGACATAAATTGGAAATTTTAAACCATTATGAAGTTCCCCATAAAAATTATATGGTAGTATGACGTAGAGTTCGCTGAGTAAGAATGTACTTTAAATAATATGATAGTCCTAGAATTAGAGAAGTTATTGAAGAAATACTAATATCTACGGACACTCGACCAGACAGACTGGCGTTCCTGCTTATGTTTTTTTGGTAACGTTAGGGGGACGCGAGCTTGGAAAAGAGGCAGGGAGGTACATTCAAATTCGCTTGGTTAAAAAGAGTATGACTGAAAAGGGGAGCGGTGGGAGAAATGTAATCCTAAACGAAACATCTTTTTGTATTGGGCATGACAAAAGCAGACTGGCCAATCGACCACCAGACGCAGAAATTGTTCGAAATTATTTTGGTTTTTCATTCAAACTGCTTTTGAATTCAAGTAGTCGAACGTTTCGATTGGCCAGTGCTAGTAAATATTAGCAAAAGGCTTTGACTATTCATTGCCAGTTGAACTAAAAATTTTATTCAGATACGCTGAGAAACAGCTGTGTTAATTCTAAACTTAAATAAAGAATAAATTCACAGTCTGTGCAGTTCGGAGGAAGCTGAGGCCATTTCTTCACACAGTCAGCGTCATTTGTTTATATATTTCTTGATTGTGGTAAGGATATTTTATGAAATTTAATATGTTTGGTCCAACTACAAAGTTAGATACTGCTATTGGGAAAAAGTGAAGGACATGCCGGGAGCAGACATTGCTGAGTCCTCACATTAAACGGTATCTAACTGATGTATGTTGTTATGATTATGTTGTCATATTATTGTATTAAAATAGATTAGTAAGCCTCTGTGTTCAATGAACACTGTTTAACATGCCTGAAGCAAATATATTTGAAAAAGTAAAGAAGAGAATATCATAACAAAGGAAATGTGGCTACTCCACATTATTGTATTGAGGAAAAGTATGTGAACGTACAGTGGCGTATCTGCTATAAGGACCTGAGGTGTGGTCACAGCAAGGTGGGAGTCCTGTACAATTCGGGGCTAGTGCACTTGTAAGGCACGCGAGGCTGACCCCATACCCACGTAGGAAATTAAGTGTTAGATTAAGTGATCAGAGATAAAAGGCCAGGGTGTCCTTTTGTTGCAGAGGGTCTATGTTCCTGTTGCCGGCTGGTGACGGGAAACCTGCTGAGTACTAATAAACGCCAACCAGTCTCCAACCAGACTTATATGCTGCCGAAGACCAGTAGGAGCTTTGGCGAGTGGTGAAATTGAAACTTTCTGCAACTACACATTGAAATATCTTACAACAAGGACTCCCAGGTGATGTGTTATACATCTGGGGCATCTCTGACATTTTCTTGTGTTTCAAAACAATACACAGGACATTTATGGGGGTAGGATGAACTACAGCCCTCATATACAGTGACTCTCCCTTTATATGAATAAAGTGAATTCTTTTAATATTTCCTACAGGAAAGACATATATATAAATACATAATAACTTTTTAGTTATTGGGCAAATTGTCCCAAAATTAAACATATATATAAATACATAATAACTTTTTAGTTATTGGGCAAATTGTCCCAAAATTAAACATATATATAAATACATAATAACTTTTTAGTTATTGGGCAAATTGTCCCAAAATTTTAATTGTTCTTTTCTGTAAACTATCTTGTCCTTATTTTCAAAGACCTGTCCACAAGCTATGAATGGACAGGCAAAATAAATTGTAAAGAAGATTTGTTCAAAGAAAAACTTAACTGCTAATTTTATTATCTTCTTTATAGAAACTTAAAGTGTTTGACTGTTGTGTACCATCATTTCATTTCTCCCCTAGACAGTAGGTACACCATACACCATACACTAGAGCCAGAATAGTGACCGCGTGAGACCTAGGGAGGTAGCGGTAGGTTCTCTGCACATAATTCATCATCATCATTTATAGAGTCAGAGACCTACATGTGCTTGACCTCACACGGTTAAAGCAGACACCTTTTCATTCTTTTCATTTTTTTTTACCATCATAACCTCCACAGCAAAATCAACCTTGCTACATATATATTAATATATGTATAGGTGTTAGACTGTCTGACTACTCTAAATCTGTCGTAGAAGATAGGTGTGAGAGAGAGAGAGAGAGAGAGAGAAGATTTCTCGATCTCAGAGACCACCTCTATCACATTCTACCATCTCACTCGTGGAAATCTATATCTACCATCATCTCTCACGGTGACTATCACTTATTCTAATCTATTCAGAAGGGACCAACCCAAGTCTTAATTCTCCTATGAAAAATCTACGACACATACAAACACATATAACCACACCGCTGTTATATATATAAATATATATATATATATTTAAATCTTCTGTTGTGTGTATGACGTGTGCCTGGCCATTTTCTTGCCTGTACATTATGACAGGGGAAATAAAAACATAATCAAGATTGACAAGTGAACATTTTCTTTCTTCTTCACCATCTTTAAATACTATACCAACTGGGTAAGGTGATCATGTCTCCCCACAACCTCCTGTCTCCATCTTTTTATGTCACAATACAGACAAACAATTGAGTCAGTCTGTACATATTTAATAGGCATCACACCCCATGCTATCATGTTAACAACTGTTATGCGAGAATCACATGTTGATCCAGTACATATACCATACACATACTATAGACACATGGGTGAGAAAACGTACAGATAATTAACAAAGCACTCACTCATAGACATATACAATTAAAAAGAACAATTAATAATACATGTGACCCTACACGATATGTTCAAGAGGAACTGGTTATGATTCCTGAATAGGTACAATGATATACGCACGCACGCACGCACGCATGCACGCACGCACGCACGCACACGCACACACATATATATATATATATAAGGCAAGATATCATATTATATTGTTTTGGCAGTTATGGTTGGATTTTCAGCTCCCAAATAATTCAGGAAGTTTTTGACAGCTCAGTATTTCAGTTCTACACACGCCAAATGAATTCTTCTTAAAATCATTTATCAACCCGAAGTTGAGTAGTTATCTAGACCAACAGTTCATCAACATTTTAAAGTCACAAATTTATTCTGTATTATTCCAGTTGGCTTCTAGCAAAAATCATGCACAAAATCGATAATGTACATATTTGATTGTTATTTCTGTTCCAATTTGCATTACACAATGAGGTGGTCAGTGAATTCACATGGCGTGCCTTCTGTCTGCGTGCCGTGTGCCTTCTGTCTGCGTGCCGTGTGCCTTCTGTCTGCCAATTATTTCCTTGTCTGCTAAGAAAATAAACACCAGGTATCTGGACACTTTTTTAGACACATTTGAAATAATTCCACTCATTCTTATCCTGACTGTTTCGCTAATTATACTCTCAGTGTTTAATGTTTGATCCACATTCACGGCTTCTGTTGTTTACTTGTCTCACATGTTCTTGCATTTCTTGTTTACATTCTGTTAATAGTTCAGTATCAACTGTATATCTAAGGTTGTTTAGAGTTCTTCCATTGATTGTAAGTCCGGAAACTTATTGAAGATTTGAAGATTGTTTTACTTGTAAAATGTGTAACAAGAGTGAGAAAAATCACTTGCAGGATCTGATAAATGCATTGTTGTTTACATACTCCAAACTAAATGTTACAGTTTCAATATGTACACAACCGACTGTGAACATGAAAACGTGTGTACGCTGGGTTTATACGCTTCAGTACGTGATAAGAAACTCGGCAAAATAAGACTCGTAAGCAGGTTATCTAATCATAGGAAGGTGAGTTCCTGTTATGGAAATATTTTAGCAATTAGTTCCCTAACACTCGGACAGAGCTAGGAGGAATGAGGCTTGAAAGATTACTCCAGATAGTGTCTATGTGGACAGAGATGTCATCATCTGGTCAAACACGCATGTCTCTGTTTTGTCTACCTCACAATTCGTAGCGTTCGAACGTGTTGTCAGCATTTGGTGAACCACGCATGTCTCTGTTTTGTCTACCTCGCATGTCGTAGAGTTTGAATGTGTTGTCAGAATTTGGTCAAACACGCATGTCTCTGTTTTGTCTACCTCGCATGTCGTAGCGTTCGAACGTGTTGTCAGAATTTGGTCAACCACGCATTTCTCTGTTTTGTCTACCTCACAATTCGTAGAGTTTGAACGTGTTGTCAGAATATGGTCAAACACGCATGTCTCTGTTTTGTCTACCTCGCATGTCGTAGCGTTCGAACGTGTTGTCAGCATTTGGTGAACCACGCATGTCTCTGTTTTGTCTACCTCACAATTCGTAGAGTTTGAACGTGTTGTCAGAATTTGGTCAAACACGCATGTCTCTGTTTTGTCTACCTCGCATGTCGTAGCGTTCGAACGTGTTGTCAGAATTTGGTCAACCACGCATGTCTCTGTTTTGTCTACCTCACAATTCGTAGAGTTTGAACGTGTTGTCAGAATTTGGTCAAACACGCATGTCTCTGTTTTGTCTACCTCACAATTCGTGCATGTCTCTGTTTTGTCTACCTCACATGTCGTAGCGTTCGAACGTGTTGTCAGCACTTGGTGAACCACGCATGTCTCTGTTTTGTCTACCTCGCATGTCGTAGAGTTTGAATGTGTTGTCAGAATTTGGTCAAACACGCATGTCTCTGTTTTGTCTACCTCGCATGTCGTAGCGTTCGAACGTGTTGTCAGCATTTGGTCAACCACGCATGTCTCTGTTTTGTCTACCTCACATGTCTTAGCGTTCGAACGTGTTGTCAGCATTTGGTGAACCACGCATGACTCTGTTTTGTCTACCTCGCATGTCGTAGAGTTTGAACGTGTTGTCAGAATTTGGTCAAACACGCATGTCTCTGTTTTGTCTACCTCGCATGTCGTAGCGTTCGAACGTGTTGTCAGAATTTGGTCAACCACGCATTTCTCTGTTTTGTCTATCTCACAATTCGTAGAGTTTGAACGTGTTGTCAGAATTTGGTCAAACACGCATGTCTCTGTTTTGTCTACCTCGCATGTCGTAGCGTTCGAACGTGTTGTCAGCATTTGGTTAACCACGCATGTCTCTGTTTTGTCTACCTCACAATTCGTAGAGTTTGAACGTGTTGTCAGAATTTGGTCAAACACGCATGTTTCTGTTTTGTCTACCTTGCATGTCGTAGCGTTCGAACGTGTTGTCAGAATTTGGTCAACCACGCATGTCTCTGTTTTGTCTACCTCACAATTCGTAGAGTTTGAACGTGTTGTCAGAATTTGGTCAAACACGCATGTCTCTGTTTTGTCTACCTCACAATTCGTAGAGTTTGAACGTGTTGTCAGAATTTGGTCAAACACGCATGTCTCTGTTTTGTCTACCTCGCATGTCGTAGCGTTCGAACGTGTTGTCAGCATTTGGTCAACCACGCATGTCTCTGTTTTGTCTACCTCACAATTCGTAGAGTTTGAACGTGTTGTCAGAATTTGGTCAAACACGCATGTCTCTGTTTTGTCTACCTCGCATGTCGTAGAGTTTGAACGTGTTGTCAGAATCAACACTATAGCTGCCTGAGGTTGTTGTACTAACGTCACTGTCCTCGTTATAACTATCTCCCATCGAGGATTGTGACGAGGGCATTGGTCTTTCAGGAATGAAATGGGTCAAAGGTGGATTATTCTTGTCTCCTTGATCTGGAAAAACCATAGGTGCCCGCTGGAACGATCTTTGTTGCTGGAAAGAACGGTGTGGCAATTTATACTCCTGTCTGAAACTGCTGCATGTAGGTGGCTGCTTCTGTGAAATTGCTGAGGATGCAATGCTGTTTCTGTAGCTGAGGATATCACTTTGAGTTGGCCGAGGATTCATTGACTGTCTGTGATCATATATGTTTGTTACACGAGGATTAAACCTCACCGAAATATTGCTTGTCTTAATACGCTGGTTTTTCGCAGCCGAGGGTTGCACAATAATATTATGTTGTGGAGTTCCTCCATCTGTTACGTCTAAACTTGGCCTTCGTTGGTTGCAGGAAAATGAAAGATCAAGGGATGGGCTATGCTCCATGAAAGTTGCAGGGGAGTTAGCATGTTCCATACTGTTGGACATGTCCTCGTCGCTACCGTGCCCACTGTCTGCTGTAACCGTCTCGGCTGAGACTGTGCTTTGGAAGTCATCTTGTCTCAGCCTACCGGACTCGGGAATCTGAAAACAGACAGAATGGAGAAAATACAACCAGGAACTAGTAGTCTGCATGAAATCTTTGTTTACAGGGCTTAAGTAAACCTTGACCGGGATGACAAATCGCCATCATTATCAACCTCATCATCATCAGTCATAATTGTTCTTATCATCAACAATCGACTTTACATCGGTATCATCAATCAACCATTTATATCACAATCATCTTTTATCTTCGCTATCATTATTTTTACTTGTCATCAAATATTTAAAGAAACTAAAGTCCTAAATGAGAAAGGTCAGTAGGAACAGAAAAATGAATGTCCAACCTGGTGTCTATGACTGGAGGACATCGCGACGTGACTGGTCTCCGGCTGTTTGGGGGAGACAATTCTGCTGTTTGTGCCAGAGGAGTAGTCTAAAGAGCGGTCAGTTCTGTAGATGTTGCTGCAGTGGTGTATTTTGTGGTGATTATGTTGAAGTTGTTGAGGGTGAGAAGTTGGATTCTGATCGTGGGTTCGTGACTGTTGCTTGACTCCCGTGGTCTGAAATAAATCAAGAAACAATGAACTACGACCACTAGGATTATGGTGGAAAATGATGATGATGATGTTGGTATGGATAAATATGGTGATTACGGTGATAAATGATGGCGCTCATGATGATGATGTTGGTATGGATAAATATGGTGATTACGGTGATAAATGATGGCGCTCATGATGATGATGTTGGTATGGATAAATATGGTGATTACGGTGATAAATGATGGCGCTCATGATGATGATGTTGGTATGGATAAATATGGTGATTACGGTGATAAATGATGGCGCTCATGATGATGATGGTATGCCTTAAGACAAAAATCGCACTACTGCGCGTGCTCGGACAGACAACCACAAACGATGCAGACATCGGGTGTTGCGGTAAATGCGATATAAGGAGGAACAACTACATGATAAATGTTATCTATTCCAGTTATTGTCATGGAAAAAGTACACGATAAATGTTATCTATTCCAGTTATTGTCATGGAAAAAGTACACGATAAATGTTATCTATTCCAGTTATTGTCATGGAAAAAGCAAGTCATTAAGTGGACGTTTAGTTAAAAGTCTTTTCTCCACCAGTGACGTCACAATAATGTAAGAGGCCCAAGGGGAAAAATTAAACAGGGCCCTCCTTATATAATTGGCTCAACAACAATTTCTGTATAACAAATGTGTACAACTCACAACTACTCCCTTCCCCTACAACTCACAACTACTCCCTTCCCCTACAACTCACAACTACTCCCTTCCCCTACAACTCACAACTACTCCCTTCCCCTACAACTCACTTAATAAAGTAGTATTATTTTTTGACAAAGGGATTCAAACTAATGTTTTTTTAACCTAAAAAAAAGAATAAAATAATTTGTGACGTCATATCCCAATTTTAAATTAACCTTCTCACTGGCCAGAACGTACTCATGTTAACCAGAACGTACTAATGTCAACCAGAACGTACTCATGTCAACCAGAACGTACTCATGTCAACCAGGGCTACAGACAGACAAACAGCAGACAGTCATAAGGCATCACAAGCGCCAGTGGTAGCTCAAGATATTTACAGATATACACGCATAAATATGGAAGCTTCATTACGACCTCTACATTCTGGTGCCCAATCGGTGTTGAGGCCCACTCGGTGTTGGGGCCCCCCCCGGGTCCTCTTGCGACTAAGGTGCCGGGTTCGATTCACGGTATCATCGTGAGCTCCCAGTCGTCCCAGCTGTGAATGGGTAACCTGACTTTTGTCCTTCAGTTAGGGAAGGTAAAAGGTCCAGCAGATGAAAAGGAACTAGGTCACCCCCACCTCTGCGGGATGCTGGACCTAGTATAGTTGAAGTCTCTAAACACTTCACTCCCTTACGGCAGTAAATCTGCTATGCGCGACTACCTTTACCGTATTTATTTTCATCATCAATCATCATCATCATGCTCCTTTGCGATCTGTAGGGCCAGATTTATTGATGATAAAGATAATACGACCTATTTTCATGTCTCTTTTTGAATACTTTCAACGATTTAAACGGGTAGTTTTTTTTTTTTCTCGAAATTGTCTTGTTAAGATGATTGTCAATAAATGTTTTTTTTTCTTTCATTTCACATTGTGATTTTGGGAGGGCAAAAGTTAAAAAAAAAAAATGCGTTCCATTGTGCATTCTTAAGATAACGAAGACACCGCCTTACGACAGACCCGCCCTCCAACCCCCCCCCCCCCCCCCCCCCCCCCCCCCCCCCGTAACCCCCCCCCCCCCCCCCGTTTTTTTTTATTTAAGTTTATAAACCAATAAAACGGTATTGAATCAGTTCGGGACCCAAGATGCATCAAAAAAGTGAGGAATGCAGTAAGCGACCCCATAGCTTGACTGCCTGCGTCAGGGTCAGCGAGAACCAGAGCTGACCAAGACCCTACTCCACCTCCCACGTGTTGGTGTCCTGGAAACAGGCTGCATCACTGCAGTCTGGCTGAGGAGTAGGGATCGAAGAGGGAAGGCAAACCCGGTCCCAAAAAATGCCGTGCGGAAATCGGATGTGTCGGCCGAAAGGCGCAAATACTGCAGCTTCGCTGTAAACGGACACAACGCAACCAACGTCCTTTGCAGGACGAACGAGGAAGAAAGAAGAAGAAGAATCAGTTCTACAAGTTAACGGTACACAGGAAACAAGGGAAGTCGCTGCCGTTGCCTTCTCTAACTCAAGATCAGAGTCAGGTACCCATTTACAGCTGGTTATACTGATGCGTGACACCTGTTCCCATCCTCGTTGCTGTCGCCTTCTCTAACTCAAGATCAGAGTCAGGTACCCATTTACAGCTGGTTATGGAGGGTTAGAGACTTCACCATACTAGATCAAGCATCGAGTGGTGGGGCGACCAGTTTCCTTCCTCGCTGTCTTTTCCTTCCCTAACTCAAAGTTAAGTACCCATTTATAGCTAGGTAGGCCCCACCTCTTGATGCTGGACCTAGTATAGTGAAGTTTTTAACACTCTACTACCGCAATAAGTTACCGGGTTTCGTGTTCAAAGCTAGGTAATGTCACGCATCAGTCTAACCAGCTGTAAAAGGGTACCTGACTCTGATCCTGAGTTAGAGAAGGCAACGGCAGCGAGGAAGAGAACAGGCCACCCCACCTCATAAAGCTGGGACCCAGTACATCGAAGTCTATGACACTTCACCCCCTACGGCAGACGGTTTAAATTAACCTTACGAACGGCAGGTGTGTTTTAAAAAAAAATTCTAAACAACGGGGGAAAGGGGAGAAACATGACACTTTTTCAGTCAAGAAAAAGTACGGTTCTCGGTTTAGGTAATAAATTTCCACAATTTGATTTAAGCGGTGAATAATCACACAAGAACCTAAAACTGTTTTAATAAACCCTACAATAAAATGTATTATTTAGTAATGAATGGAGGCTGAAGCACTGTACTAATTTCCATAACACGTTTAAAAAACTTATTTATCACTGTAACACATAGCACACTAACACTGAGCAAAATCAGCTTCCTTGAATGCACACTCGAAAACAACTGAAACATTTGAGCCGCCAACATAAAACGGTCGATAAAAAAATAAATTCCTGATTCCCACGCCAAGTTAATAAATTCCCGTCTCTCGTTCAGCCATGTCGGAAGATTTATCGCGGCGGTCTTCAGTTGACCACTGAACACGGAAATATAATCCTCTGGGAACCACTGTTGTTTCGACCAAGCGAATAAATTGTACTGACGTCCCTAAAGAAATACCTTTTAGTGCCTTTGTAGGAGAAGATAGCATTAGGATCGTATAGCAGAACTATTAGTTAAGACTTGAAAAACAGCTAAAGAACAGACCGCAGGTGCAAATATTTCTTAGAGAAAACAGACAAAATATGAAGGAATAGAAAAGTAAGGAATTTTAAAATAATCTAGACGAAACCTTCGAACACTCCGTGACACCATCCACAGAGGGTTTATTTCAGGAGCTATACAGGTTATTCAGTCAAAATCCCGGTCGATGACACTCCTACAAATGCCCGCCCCCGGGCTTGAACCTTGAACACCTGATGGCTAGCGCAGCGTGGTAACCATTACACCAGCGCGGCTCCCAGGCGGGATATTTTGGCGGGATTGTAAAAATAAGTAAAAAGATTTTTTGCCGACCCCCAAAGCTTGCCGCCCCGTGCAAATGCACGTGTTGCACCGTCGGTAGAGCCGGCCTTGGGCCTACCCGTGCGGTAGTTACGCCACTGCTTCCGCCACATATAAAGGTAAAGGGGATGCTACAGCAGATACTTCTAAAATGGGAGTGAATTGTTAGAGACTTCAATATACTAGGTCTCTGCCTATATCCCCCAGGTAGGGGGGGGGGGATGGTTCCCTTCTTCGCTGACTATTCCTTCCCTAAGTCAGAAGTAGATTGAGGCACCCATTAACAGCTGAGTAAACTTAAGTAGGACACAACCTTGATTTTAGTTCGGTAGCTGTGCCTCGAAAGGCAAGAGCTCTAGCCACTCTACCACCCTGCTTTCCAGCCATATAAGTGTATATATATATATATATATATATATTATATATATATATATATATATATATATATATATATATATATAATATATATATATATATATATATATATATATATATATATATATATATATATATATATTATATATATATAATATATATATATATATATATATATATATATATATATATATATATATATATACGAGGGACGGTCAAAAAGTAATGCCTCGTAATTTTTAATTTCATTCAATAGGCAAGAAAACAGATAAAATTCACATTGAAATGTAGCCCCAAGTCTGAACTTCAAAAATTTATTTCTCAATGTAGTCTCCGGTCATTGCTACAGTGTTTGTCCATCTTCTCACAAGGCCATGTATCACCGCACGGTAAAAATGTGTGTCCTTTTTCCTAAACCACTGGCGTACGGCGCGTTTAAGGGTCTCGGTGTCCTCAAAGTGATGTCCGCGAAGATCTTCTTTCAGTGGTCTAAACAGATGGAAGTCAGAAGGTGCAAGATCGGGACTGTAAGGAGTATGTGGTAATAATGTCCAGCCAAATTCTGCAATCGCATCAATGGTGCGTTTAGCGGTGTGTGGCGTGGCATTATCGTGCAACAGTAGTGCAGTTCTCTGAACTTTTAATAGGTAAAGTCGCCGAAGACGACCTCTAAGCTTCTTCAAAGTTTCAATGTAACGGTCTGCATTCACCGTGTTTCCCTCTTCCAAGAAGTCGAGAAGAATCACACCCTTCTCATCCCAAAACACGGAGGCCATAACTTTCCCTACAGATGGTGAACTTTTGAACTTCTTTCTTGTCGGCGACGTTGTGTGATGCCATTCCATTGACTGCCTCTTGGATTCTGGTTAAAAAAAATGAACCCAAGTCTCATCACCTGTCACAATATTCGATAAAAACTCTTCTCCTTCAGTTTCGTAACGGTGCAGGAGGTTGGTGACTATGGTTTTCCTTGTTTCTTTATGTCTGTCAACATTCTATGACATAACGTTGTTTTAACCGAACGTCTTTGGCAGCCATTTTTAAACTGTTACAGTGGTGCCACCTGTTACTGAAACAGGTTGGTAATGCTATACAATGCAGAAGAGTGTTTGAAGAATCCTGCTAAATTTACAAATTGCACACTGATGCAGTATTTACATACATAAAAAATAGGAGGCATTACTTTTTGACCTTCTGTTACGTGCAGTCTTTGATATCTTACAATATTATACATTGGTATACTTGTTATGTTCGCAAATATTTTGTAAACAAAATAGATACTTTTTAGTGCTTAAGGAAAAGTCATTATTGAGTTACTTCCCTTGAAAGTTGTGTCGTCTCTTTCGATCGAACTCCGCGGATGAATCCAGTTTTACTGCGATTTATTCTTTGTTTGGGTAGTAATAGATTGTTCTTGCTTCAGAATATCTATGGCCTGAATTTATGTGTATTGTTTGTCTGAGTAGGACGAGTCTGTCTTATATCTGTATATCTTTACATATCTAAGTCGAACTATATGTTCTTTTTGTGCATAGAAAGGTCAAAGGGCTGTTCGGCGGATGTGTCGCTAGAGAGGTGTGTTTTGGCTGAAAAAGTGATCTCTATATTTATGGGGAAAGTGATAGTCGTCTAGACCTATCGTGTATGCTTTACCCCAGTGTTTATTCTTATTGCCAAGGAATGGCAGAATCATATTTCTGATACGCAGGTAATAAAAGATACTCTTTTGAACTCTCGTACGAAGCCACCGTTTTTTTCGATAGGTATGATTTGTACATCTGAGAGGATGCATTTAACTAGATGGAAAACGACTCTGATTCCTAGCAGCACTATATCCTGTAGAATGCAGTCAATTGTATCATGATAGAATCTACAGAGCAATGAAACATTTAATGAATGACTAACTTTAAGACAGATTCATTATCTGTATCCAAACGTGAGTGACAGCTCACGAGAGAAGCCATCTTGTAACCAAACATTTAGTGACTTTCAAGAAGAGAAAAGGGATGCCCGTATTATCGCTTGATTAGTCCAGAGATCACTGCTACACATGAGAACCCATTGCTAGCGGTTCAATTTGATTATATGGAAAAATCTGTGCTGGACATTATGTTAAGGAATCGTCACTAGACGAGGTTAGGTCTAGAAGCCATCTTGGATATTGTTTATAATCTGACGTGCTTTGTCAGTAAACTCAGATGATATATATATGGGCAATACTGAGTGCTTGGCTACTGACAGTCCATTATACTATTATTCTACATGAGTGCCCATGTAACATTGCAAGACCATTTATCCACTGTACCATGATGTATTATGCCAACCTGTGATTTGTCACTATCTGTGCTGTCGAGTGTGTACGTCCAATTAAACTGTAGTAAAGGTACACAGTCGTTGGTGTCGATGACTTCCAGCCATACATGAGTGTGAGAAAAGAACATTTGTCAACACCATGAACTCTTCTTATCATTCGCATATTATACACTCAATCTATGTCTACACACCACTGCGTAGGTCAAGTTGACATTCCATACTCAAACCACGAGCAACACAACAACACAGTATTTAACTCTGGTGATGTTCGAGTGAGCTTCAGATTTTTCAGCATGTCTCTTGCTCAGGGCAAGGGTCTTGTATTAAAAGAGTTTATCAACTGATGATGACGTCTGTCTTCCAAAAAAGAGACTTTATCAACTGGTGGCCAGCTTTCTGGGTTTGACCTCGCAGAAGTTCAGAAGTCAACAGATTACCGATACCAGACCGTTTCCTGTGGCTGATACGACACACTTGCAGTATTGGTTTGCTCTTTGTCATCACTTCGTCACGTGACCTGTCAAGTGAATGCAGTATGTAGGTCAGCGTTGTTGACATTTGTACATTAGACATTACAGAGTTTCACAGAACAGTTGGATCAATTCTTGTCAATATTAACAGGAAGACAGTATTATTGAACTAAGAAGTCGGGAGCCGCGCTGGTGTAATGGCTTCGGCGTTGTACTGGCGACCAGGTGTTCATGGTTCAAACCCGGGCGTCGGCGTTTGAAGAAATGTTTACGGCCGGAAATTTGACTGAATAGCCTGAACGGCTCCTGTGATAAACCCTCTGTGGATGGGAAGGTGCGAAGCTCCTGACCGGGTTGGAAGGAAAGTCCTCAGGTTCCCCAGCCTCGCAATGACATGTCATTGGGCCGAAGGGGCTGAAAGCCCAAGTGCCGCTGGTTAAGAAAAAAAAAAAAAAAAACTAAGAAGTCCTATTTTCATCGATGGATCTTCTTGTTTTCTATATATGAACTTTAATATTTAAGGCCAGAATGTTTAATTGAATAAAGTGGCAGTTTGTTTATTTTCATAAAAATAACTTTGCCATTACTGTAAAACTGAGCCTATTTTGCAACACATACTATCATACACATAATTTATATATTTATGTTTACATGTTATTTGTTTGTATAGTATGTTAGTTTCTATGTCAGCGGGTTGTGTTTAGGTTGGGCGGAGTCCTCACAACAGAATATCCCACGTCATAGAGGGTCCGTTGTGGGCGTTTTCTATAGGTGCAATTTTCTTGATTAAAAATTTGCTGCGACAACTGTTGCTTTTGTGTTAGCTGTGAAGACTGTAATTATTGTTATTTTTGTAATATTTCTTTGTTCTTTAGTTTTGTTTTGAGTTGTTTGTAATTTGTTGGTCTACCCTTTTCTATCTTTCAGTTCTATTCACAATTTATATTCATATACTGTGACGTCATTTGTGTTGTTATCCCTTGCAGATTCAGTGATTATTTTCATTGATTTCCCTATTTGATTTATTTTGATTTCTGCAAACGTTTTCGTATTGTCAGTCCTATTTGTACTTTATGTATTCTGTTGGTTGACATATGTTTTATATAGGTATATTTCATAAGACACTATTGCCTGTGCACTGCACTTGGATTATGGTATAAACCAGTACTTGATTATTATTACTGTTATACAAGACCTTATTAAGGCTTGTGACCCACAGATATTGGGATAGTGTACTGATTAATCAAGTCATTAAGAACTTGTGGTATTATTATTGGTTCAAGTGATTAGTATTATTGTTAGACATCATGTCTACATTAGAATACTTCATTACACAAGGGAAATCCCTTGATAAGACTGGTCAACAATTAGAAGAATGGGCAGTTGCTCAATATGACAAAGCATTAGCTGCAGAAGAGAAAAAAGCTGCTGCAGAAGAGAAAAAAGCTGCTGCAGAAGAGAGAAAAGCTATGGCTGAAGAGAAAAGATTAGAAAGAGAAGCTGAGGCTGCTGCTGAACAAAAGAAATTGCAGATGCAGGTGGAGCAAAGGAGATTTGAAGCTGAACAAAAAAAATTAGAAAGAGAAGCTGCTGCTGAACAAAAAAGATTAGACAGTGATGCTAACAAAAAAGATTAGACAGGGATGCTGAACAAAAAAGATTAGACAGGGAAGCTGAACAAAAAAGATTAGACAGAGATGCTGAACAAAAAAGATTAGACAGAGAAGCTGAAGAAAAAAAAGCAATAAGAGAACATGAATTTGAGTTAGAGAAATTGAGATTGACAAGTATGAGTAATGTTAATCAGGCATCTAGTGGTAATGGTAAACCTTCTACTTACAAGGTTAAGGTTCCACCGTTCAATCAGTCCAGTGACGATATTACATTCTGGCTGGATAGATTTGAACGTTCTTGTCGTACACATAATGTGGATAAATCACAATACGCTAATCAATTAGCAGAAAACTTGAAAGGTGAATCTTTGACTAGATTATGCCTTGTAGGAGAAGCAGATAAGGATAATTATGATGTCATTAGGGCGGCTTTGATAAAAAAAATACCAGCTAAGTGAGGAAGGCTATCGCCTTTTGTTTAAGACGATGGTGCCTGAGACAGGTGTAGAATTCTCAGAATTCACTGCAAAGGCACGTCTCACAGTTGATCGTTGGATTGAGCTTTCCAAAACAGAAAAAACGTATGAAGGACTTATGGATTTGTTGCTCAGAGATAAGATTATGTCATGTGTGAACAAACCATTCCTTGAATTTATACATGAGCGTAAACCCAAATCTCTAAAAGAAATGGAAGAATATTGTTCCCAATATGTCACTGCACACCCCGACGTGACTTTTGGCAACACTAAGATTAAGGAGAGTATGCCAGTTGCTTCAGCAACACCATACAATCCCAATTATTCACACAGATTTCAGGGACCTCAAAACAGATTTGATAAAAAAGGTAACCATAATAGTTATCAAAACGAAGGTAACCAATCATTTCAAGGTTCTTCTTCAAAGAACTGGAGACGAGCTGATAGCTCTCGACACAGGGGTGGTCATAATTATAGGAATTTCCGTAGAGGAAGTAATTATAGAAACTATCCGGGTTATCCGTCTTGGAGTCAACAAGATCATAATTACAGAGATACTCATTATAATGAATATGATAATGGTAACCAAGGGAACTATGACTCAAACCCAAATAGGGGTTACAATAGAGGTAACAATAACTACAGAGGTGATAATAACCGAGGTAGATCTCAAAACAAAAGACATAAACCACATTTTCAGGCAAACTCTGCACAACAAGAGTCCCGTGAAGCCTATAAACAGAGTAAAGATAATAATGATGCTAGTAATATGGCATGTGCCGCTTTTGATTTTGGGAGAGCATCTCAGTGCCCCCAATGCAAAACATTATTTGAGCCAACCACAGTGTCTACTTTAAGCTGTGGCCATCCTCTTCCTGCTCTTCCTGCATCAGTCGCGCATGATGGAAGAGGTTCTCTTGTCTTACATAAGGGTTTAGTAAATAACAATCCAGTCTCTGTGTCGGTCGCATTCATGGAGTCAAAGAATGCACTCCGCAACAAATTTCCGCGTGGGAAAGGCAAAACATGCAGATTGCTAACGCTGTAGTCACTAGAGCTCAGGCTCTTAATATGCCTCAAACTTCATCTACTGAAGATAATGAAGTGCATAACCAAGGTGATCCCTTGGTAATTTCTCGTGACTCGTTTATAAAACAGCAAGAAGATGATCCCACTCTGAAGAAATTCTTCATTCTTGCAACTAAAGGTGATCCGAATAAAGACACAAGTCGTAAATCGTGGATTACAAAGAAGAATGGCGTACTTGTACGTATGGTTCAAGACTCCATTACGTCAAGTCATTCTCAAATCCTGGTTCCCAAGAATTTGAGAGTTAAAATTTTGCAGCACGCTCACGACTCTCAGTGTGCTGGACACATGGGTTTTTCCCGTACTAAGTCAAGAGTCCCTGCGGCTTTCTTTTGGCCATTGGTAAACAAGGACATACGGATTTATTGTCGATCTTGTAAAGTATGTCAGGAAGTTAAATCCAAAGGTCCACGGCATGCTGCACCCATTCAGGCGGCGGACATTCCTATTCGGCCGTTTCAAAAAATGGCCATAGACATTATTGGTCCATTTAAGATCAAGTCTGCCAGAGGACATCAGTTTATCTTGACGTGTGTTGATATGTGCACACGTTGGCCAGAGGCTATTCCTCTGAAGAGCATTACTACTGCTGACATTGCAGATGCTCTTTGGCTTATATTTTCTCGTCTGGGGTTCCCCGGAGAGATATTGTCAGACCATGGCACCCAACTAATATCAGATACCATGTCTCAAGTAATGTCTATGCTGCAGATAGATAGATCTTTAAGTAGTATCTACCATCCAATGTCTAATGGTATGGTCGAACGCCTTAATAGAACACTTAAAAACTTACTAGGGAAGATAACTGAGGATCATCCTCAAGACTGGGACAGAGTTTTACCTGCGGCCCTCTTCGCTTACAGAGAGGTACCCAATGAACATACAGGATTTTCTCCCTTTGAACTCGTCTTTGGCGCGCGTCCGCGTGGCCCTATGTCGTTGCTTCACGATCTCATAACATCTGACAATATTGACGATGACACAAAGTCATCCTACGAATATGTCATCGCGTTGAGACAAAAAATTATCGAAGCATGCAAATTAGCAACTTCTTCTTCTGAATTTGCGAAACAGAAGGCAAGGCAATTTGCCAATAAGAAGAGATGCTTACGACAACTTTGTCCTGGTGACAAAGCATTTGTATTACTACCTTGTAGGGAAAACAGACTACTTATTTCTTGGAAAGGTCCGTACGATATAATATCGAAAATTTCCGATGTCGACTATATTGTCAATATTGATGGGAAGCATAAAACCTTCCACATCAATATGCTTACTGAATTCCATGAACGTCCGGATTATTTGCAACCCATTTTCCAAGCAACGGACAATTCTCCAGTACAACATGGTCATTACTCATCACTGTCCGTGATACAGGATGAGGAAACAAGTTTTTCAGATGTAAATCTTCCTCTTCCAATGATCCCACTTCATTCTAGTGAATCATGGAAGAACGTTACTGTCTCTCCTGATTTGTCTCTAGGAGAACAGCGACAAGTTTCAACTATGTTTGCAACATTTCAGGATGTACTCACTGACATCCCTGGACAAACGCATGTCATTGAACATGACATTGTTCTAACTGACCATACTCCTATTAGGGTTAGACCTTATCCTATACCTATACATTTTCAAGCACAGGTTGAGAAAGAGTTGGATGAGATGATAGATTTGAAAATAATCGAACCATCCACCTCTGCATATTCTTCGCCGATGGTTATTGTTCGTAAAAAAGACAATAACATACGTCTTTGCGTTGACTATCGAAAATTGAATCAAGTAACGAAGTTCGATGCCGAACCTATGCCTTTACTGGAAGAGCTACTTACTCGACTCTCCAAATCTCATTTTTTCACTAAACTTGATTTGTCTAAAGGATATTGGCAAGTTCCTTTATCTGAACGCGCCAAACCTCTCACGGCTTTTTCAACACCTAGAGGTTTGTTCCAATGGAATTTTATGCCTTTCGGTCTTATGAACGCACCAGCTACATTCGTACGCATGATGCGCCGAATCCTATCTTATCGGTCAGATGTCATTGCATATCTAGACGACATCTGTCTTTTCAGCGATACTTGGGAAGATCACTATTCAGGGTTAGATGAATTGCTGTCTACTTTGCGCGAGCACAACCTGACAGCGAAACCCTCTAAAGCCTATATTGGTTTTAGCGAAATTTCTTTCCTAGGCCACCGAGTTGGTCATGGTTTCCTAAAGACAGAGGACCATAATACTAGTAAGATACTTAACATCTCGATCCCTAAGACTAAAAAACAGGTGAGAAGTCTGTTAGGTCTTATTCAATTTTATGGCAGATTCATTCAGAATCTATCCTCTATCATGGCACCTCTTTCAACACTTCTAAAGAAAGGTTCGCCTAATATGGTCCACTGGTCTCAGGAATGCCAATGCTCTCTGGATAAGATTAAAACATTGTTTTCAACACCACCTATTTTAGTGCTACCTACTAAAGATAAGACATTCGTTCTTCGTAGTGACGCTTCATCCACTGGGATTGGAGCGGCACTAATGCAAGAGTACTCTGGAACTCTGCATCCTGTAATGTATATTTCCAGAAAACTTAATGCGGCAGAAAGGAATTATTCGGTTTTAGACCGTGAGCTATTAGCTATGGTTTGGTCGATCCTCAAACTACAGAGATTCCTTCTAGGCGCACATTTCATAGTAGAAACCGACCAAAAAGCTCTTACTGCTATACAGAGTAAGAATTTGAAGAGCTCGAGGTCTACTCGATATGCAATTGCTCTTCAACCTTTTCATTTCTCTGTGCGAGCTATTCGTGGATCAGATAATGTGATGGCAGACATTCTGTCAAGATGCCCACATGATTCCACATAACTATTAGGGCTTAGACTTCTTGATATGTCTAGTTCTATAGTAGTAGTTCCTTTTCTATATCATGATAGATACACATTTGTAATTTAATAATATAATGATTGTATCACTACATAGCGGTTCATTGATGTTTATTCACCGCTGTGCTTTGATGATTTTTTCTTCATAAATCAAAAATTTAAGATATCTAATACGAAATGATGATATGAATTTTTTAGGCATCGTGTAATTGCCAGAATTGTATTATACTTTGATGACACCTTCCTGGAAAAATATACTTGTAGAGAAATAATTTCTCTCAGTTTATGAGACACATTCTCACCAGTCGCTCCATAAGTCGACTTAGCCTCATATTAGGCGTTATATTTATTCCTGATATTTTCATCTGCGCATTATTCATGCGTTGTGAGCCTATTGTACGTTGCTCCTAGATGTATTTCAAAAAAAAAAAAAGTTCCATTTTTTTTTCCCGGGAGGTGTGGTAAGACTGTTACGTGCAGTCTTTGATATCTTACAATATTATACATTGGTATACTTGTTATGTTCGCAAATATTTTGTAAACAAAATAGATACTTTTTTTAGTGCTTAAGGAAAAGTCATTATTGAGTTACTTCCCTTGAAAGTTGTGTCGTCTCTTTCGATCGAACTCCGCGGATGAATCCAGTTTTACTGCGATTTATTCTTTGTTTGGGTAGTAATAGATTGTTCTTGCTTCAGAATATCTATGGCCTGAATTTATGTGTATTGTTTGTCTGAGTAGGACGAGTCTGTCTTATATCTGTATATCTTTACATATCTAAGTCGAACTATATGTTCTTTTTTGTGCATAGAAAGGTCAAAGGGCTGTTCGGCGGATGTGTCGCTAGAGAGGTGTGTTTTGGCTTCGCCCTGATGATGGGGGCTGTGTTTTTTCTATGTCGGCTTGTCGCCGGAAAAAGTGATCTCTATATTTATGGTGAAAGTGATAGTCGTCTAGACCTATCGTGTATGCTTTACCCCAGTGTTTATTCTTATTGCCAAGGAATGGCAGAATCATATTTCTGATACGCAGGTAATAAAAGATACTCTTTTGAACTCTCGTACGAAGCCACCGTTTTTTTCGATAGGTATGATTAGAACATCTGAGAGGATGCATTTAACTAGATGAAAAACGACTCTGATTCCTAGCAGCACTATATCCTGTAGAATGCAGTCAATTGTATCATGATAGAATCTACAGAGCAATGAAACATTTAATGAATGACTAACTTTAAGACAGATTCATTATCTGTATCCAAACGTGAGTGACAGCTCACGAGAGAAGCCATCTTGTAACCAAACATTTAGTGACTTTCAAGAAGAGAAAAGGGATGCCCGTATTATCGCTTGATTAGTCCAGAGATCACTGCTACACATGAGAACCCATTGCTAGCGGTTCAATTTGATTATATGGAAAAATCTGTGCTGGACATTATGTTAAGGAATCTTCACTAGACGAGGTTAGGGCTAGAAGCCATCTTGGATATTGTTTATAATCTGACGTGCTTTGTCAGTAAACTCAGATGATATATATATGGGCAATACTGAGTGCTTGGCTACTGACAGTCCATTATACTATTATTCTACATGAGTGCCCATGTAACATTGCAAGACCATTTATCCACTGTACCATGATGTATTATGCCAACCTGTGATTTGTCACTATCTGTGCTGACGAGTGTGTACGTCCAATTAAACTTTAGTAAAGGTACACAGTCGTTGGTGTCGATGACTTCCAGCCATACATGAGTGTGAGAAAAGAACATTTGTCAACACCACGAACTCTTCTTATCATTCGCATATTATACTCACAATCTATGTCTACACACCACTGCGTAGGTCAAGTTGACATTCCATACTCAAACCACGAGCATCAAACAGAACTATCTAGAGGGCCTACAACTTTTAACGAGGTCGCATCAAAGAAACGAACAATCCAGGAAGGCTGATCACAGGGACCAGCATTAAGCTGCACTCTACATCAACGACCTGGCAGAGTTCCTAAAATCCCCAGTGCCTTGTTTACAGGTGACCTAGTGATCTGGATAAAAAGCAAATTCCCTCTACATCTACAAAAAGGACTCAGTTGCGCAACCTACTGTAGCTAGTGGAAACTAATGATCAATACCACCAAATATGTCTATTTGATCTTGAACCTCTGCAACCAGATAACTAAAATGGTAGCTAACACTAATACTCGACAATACAATGTTGATAAAGGAAACCAACCCAACCTACCTGGGAGTGCAACTGGACATAATACAAACATAACAAACATATAGACTCCCCCTGTGATAGATAGTCTCAAGAATGCTCAATTTAATCAAACGGCTTGCTAGCAGAACGTGGGGTTTCTTTTGATTTGGTTTTATGGACAATCTTTATTGCGCGCGGACAACTCCATCAGTGCCCGAATCTCCTCCCTTAGATCCCACAACGAAGATCTCAGCAAAGTGCACGAACTCCATAACACCGGCAGGGTCCTAATGTGTGTATACAGGAATCATACATTCTCTAAATATTTTTGTGGTGGGTAGGTTTTTCCTAATTTTGTAAATTTGGGGCGCAGACCAGAATACCTTGCGCCACTTGTATTTGGGTATGTACGGTCCATTCTTCACTACTCCCTTCCCCTACAACCACTGCCAGCCCTTCAATCCGACACAAAGTAGACGGGGATATGAAGCCATCATTATTTCCTGTGGCACCGATAAAATGACTGCTGAACATCTGCTTCAATAGTGCCCAACATGTGAAGAACAGAGAAAAAATGATCCAATCAGAATATCAGGCCCCTGTGGAGCCCACAATGAAGCAAACTGCTGCCATTAAAAAACCGTGTTTAAGATCTTTGAGCTTTTTTGACAATAACGAAACTCAACCAGACAACTTTCTCAGACTCACAGGCTACCATTAGGGCCTTACAGAATTGGAGAATACGCTCAACAGACACAACCCAAAACATCATAGAAATGTGTCACATTCTATACGGCATTGACATCTTCATGCAGTGGATACCTGGACATGTAGACATTCCCTTAAATGAACAGGCACATAAACAATCAAAAAGAGGAGCCTCAATGCCACAAACTGACCAGCCAGTCAACATCACTACAGCAAAACAAATAATTAAAAACAACTGTAAAGTGAACTGCCTGAACACCTGGGCAATGGTTAAAATAGGAAGACGCTCTTCAAAGATTTATCAGCACCATCTAATAAAGTTGCTATAGATCATCTTGGATGTAAACATCAAACAGAAATTTCCAGATTACGAACACGGAACTGCACATCACCGGTTGCTTTGCCCAGCACGTCATGAGACGAGACAACTCCTACCAAAGAACCCAACCATTAAACATACCCTATAAATCAGACCTGAACAACTAATCAGAACCACACAGTTCCAGATTATGGCATAAAAATCACCAAGAGCTAACGCTCAGTGAGGTTGGATCACAGACAAGACTAGACAAAAACTAAACTATAACTCGAAAGAAAAGACCAAACAACTTCTCTGACTAAATCTTGATTGACTCAAGAGAAATTGTTGTATACTTTTTAAACTATTAGTTGTTATCACCCAGCTGTCGAGTATCAACATAAAATATCGACAAACTACGGAACACGACAATAGAATATAACAGATTGGGAGCTAATGATTTAACATGATACATTCTCAACTGATCATTATATCCTTGCGATGATAGGAAAATCCATTCAGAGCAATACAACACGAGGTAATCTCATCATCAGATGTTGTCCTGACAAGGGATTTCACCACTGAGATATGTGACTAATACTCTATGAAAACAAAGGTTAAATACAATTTGGCAGAATATCGAAGAAATATAAATGCATGGAACAAACATGGCTCAGTTAGTAAAAAACAAACAATAGCAAAAGATGAAGCAGTTATTAAAACATATTTCATTAATGCTAATTTCTAGAACTGACCAAAAGTGAAAGCACTTTGACACAGGTGTCAGATACTGTAAGACTTCTAATGATATAGAGTATGATTACACAGTTAAAAATGTAGGACATACTTAAGAAATGTTGAGTGTTTACAATACATATTTAGCCAAACGAACTAGCTATGTTTTAAGAGTATGAGGTCAGTGTGATGTACAACAGACTTAAGGTTACTGGTATTGACTTAAGGTCGGCTGGTAGGAGGATTTGTTCGCGATGGAAGTTTGTCGTGTAAATAGATTTAAGAGCTGAAACAGCTCAAGCTAAGGTTGAACACTTTGGTGCTGTTTGCTCGGAATCCACTTTTACGCGTCTGCTAGCTTTTGTGTTTGTACCTGGCAGCAGACACACACAACACACACACAGACATACACATATAAGCGAATCAAAAGTGCGTCACTAGAGAGGTACCTGTTCAAATGTTATTGCGCGCCACGTCAACTTAACAACACTTAATGGGTTTAGCTGAAACATTCGAGTAGAAGGAAAACTCCACGACGTGTATCAGTCATCTAGAAGGGAGGACAAGAAGGCGGAACTACAATTATCTAGGCGTTGTGACTATCTCTGTCAGAATATTTGTTGAATTTTTGTTAGAAATCTGAGGGGAGAGAAAAAAATTGGGAATGTTCATAGTTACATTTCTGTAGCGAATTAATGTTCGTGTTCGAGTGGCAGTCTGTTTAAAGAGCTTAATTCTCGAAGCACAGGAATCGGGTTTCTAAACCAGGTCCTGTCAAGATCCAACCTACTCAGTTGTTCTTGACTCTGCTTTTGAGTTACTGAAGGCAAATGGTTACTCCGCCTTATAGAGCTGAGACCTGGTATAAGTGAAGTCTAATAACATGTCACTCCTCTATGGCAGTATCTGATGTGGGACGGCTTTTACAGTTATGATGAACTTATCTGTAATTAATTAATAATATTCCATTAAAATCAAATCAATAAACTGCAAACGCATCCAGTAACGCTCACAGGCCGGGTGAGCGAAGAAGAATGCATCTTGACCTATTTGAGATGGAACATCATCTTGACCAATTTGAGATGTAACATCGTCTTGACCTATTTGTGATGTAACATCATCTTGAACTATTTGAGAAGTAACATCATCTTGACATATTTGAGATGTAACATCATCTTGACATCTTTGAGATGTAACATCATCTTGACATATTTGAGATGTAACATCATCTTGACATATATGAGATGTAACATCATCTTGACATATTTGAGATGCAACATCCTCTTGACATATTTGAGATGTAGCATCATCTTGACCTATTTGAGATGTAACATCATCTTGATATATTTGACATGTAACATTATCTTGATCTATGTGAGATGTAACATCATCTTGAACTATTTGAGATGTAACATCATCTTGACATATTTAAGATGTAACATCGACAGAGAAGCAAGAACAAATGACAAAGTCAATGTCATGACTTCATCATCTGCTGACATCTTCACAATGACGATCGTCTGCAGTAGATCTTCAACGTCCTCTGTTTCTTGTCTTGATTGTGCGCTCTAATAGACTCTTTTTGATGTCCATCTCTTGATGTTATCTTCCCACTTATAGCGCTGACCGTGTCATGGTGTTATCTTCCCACTTATAGCGCTGACCGTCTCATGATGTTATCTTCCCACTTATAGCGCTGACCATCTCTTGATGTTATCTTCCCACTTATAGCGCTGACCGTCTCATGATGTTATCTTCCCACTTATAGCACTGACAATCTCTTGATGTTATCTTCCAACTTATAGCGCTGACCATCTCTTGATGTTATCTTCCCATTTATAGCGCTGACCATCTCTTGATGTTATCTTCCCACTTATAGCGCTGACCGTGTCATGGTGTTATCTTCCCACTTATAGCGCTGACCGTGTCATGGTGTTATCTTCCCACTTATAGCGCTGACCATCTCTTGATGTTATCTTTCCACTTATAGCGCTGACCATCTCTTGATGTTATCTTCCCACTTATAGCGCTGACCATCTCATGATGTTATCTTCCCACTTATAGCGCTGACCGTGTCATGGTGTTATCTTCCCATTTATAGCGCTGACCATCTCTTGATGTTATCTTCCCACTTATAGCGCTGACCGTGTCATGGTGTTATCTTCCCACTTATAGCGCTGACCATCTCATGATGTTATCTTCCCACTTATAGCGCAGACCATCTCTTGATGTTATCTTCCCACTTATAGCGTTGTCCATCTCATGATGTTATCTTCCCACTTACAGCGCTGACCATCTCATGATGCTATATTCCCACTTATAGCGCTGTCCATCTCATGATGTTATCTTTCGACTTATAGCGCTGTTCATCTCATGATATTATTTTCCCACTTATAGCGCTGACCATCTCATGATGTTATCTTCCCACTTATAGCGCTAACCATCTCAGGATGTTATCTTCTCACTTATAGCGCTGACCATCTCATGATGTTATCTTCCCACTTATAGCGCTGACCATCTCATGATGTTATCTTCCCACTTATAGCGTTGTCCATCTCATGATGTTATCTTCCCACTTACAGCGCCGATCATCTCATGATGCTATATTCCCACTTATAGCGCTGTCCATCTCATGATGTTATATTCCCACTTATAGCGCTGACCATCTCTTGATGTTATCTTCCCACTTATAGCGCTGTCCGTCTCTTGATGTTATATTCCCACTTATAGCGCTGACCGTCTCATGTTGTTATCTTCCCACGTATAGCGCTGTCCATCCCATTATGTTATCTTCCCACTTATGGGGAGGTTTCACCCATATTTTGGCATTTTGTTTAAAAATTATCATTTTTGCAATATTGATGCTACAGTTTAGTGTCACCATTTTTCTACCTAACGCTATGTTTTTTATTGCAGTTTTCAGCTTAAAAATATTTTAAATTAATTTTTCAAATACGTATGTTCAGCCACAAATCAGCTAATTATATATATGCAAAAAAATTATTTTGTTATAACTTTTTTATTTATTAACATATTTTAATAATTTTTTCGGTATTTAGTCCAGCCAAGGCATTAGATTAAATTTTTTAACAGTTATAAGCCTTAAACATAAAATAAAATTTCATTGGCTGAAACTTCTCATGAGGGTCAAAGATCGCCAGCTTCAACCAATCAGAATCAAGCTTACATCGGACTAGGCTTGCTTGTATGTTTATACTGAATCGTGCTTCCTGTCAATTGCGAAGTCGAATTTGTGATTATGGTTAGATTTATAGTGATTTCTTATTTAATAAAATGGATTGTGTTAATAAATCAACAGCATCAGGTAAAAGAAGGAAGGATAGGCCCATTAAGAGGAAATTTAGAGGTAACAGGTATTCTGGTTCCCTGAAACTACCGAAAATCACAGCTAGGCCTACATGTCAGACAAATGAAATATCATTCTGTAAATTAAATAGTGTTACTTCTACAGCTGTGAAACACACTGATCCTGAAACTATTGAAGGATACAGAATTATCAGCATTGAAAGCGTCTTGCAGTTTGTTAAACAGTTCCCATGTCCATTATATGTAGTGATGGAAGATCAAGTAAAGAAATCAAGACAAGACTTGAGATGGCCTCAGCTGCCATGACAAGGCTGAATGTGATCTGGAAAAGTAACATCAGTTTTCCTGTGAAGATCAAATTATACAAATCACTTGTATTATCTATTCTCTTGTATGGGTGTGAGGGCTGGACACTCACTGCAGATACGGAGCGAAGGATTCAGGCTTTCGAGCATAAATGTTATAGAAGAATGTTGCGCATTTGCTATAAAGAGCGCAAAACAAATGTCTATGTTAGAGAGAAGATAAACACCTATGCAGGCCACCAAGAACCACTTTTGTCAGTAGTGAAACGTCGAAATCTTGCCTGGTTTGGGCATGTAACTCGTCATGACTCTATGTCTGCTGATGCTTCCACCATGGCACCCCTACGACCCATGACGGGTTACGGGTTAAGATGATGATGATGTCCAAAGTGTTTGACATCACCTGTCACTACGAGCAGTGAGCAGAATCAGTTTACAGAGTCTTTATACACAGTGAATGAGACTCACTATGGCCTGTCAAGTTCATTTACTTTCACTTGTTTATAAAGAAATACAAAACAGATGAAGAATTTGCAGTGTGGATAAAGGTCACAAATCATGCCAAAAAAATCATGAGGGTGCCTCTGGTGTGATGAAATCAAATGGAATGATTAATATTTTTAGAAGATCTGAGGAAAAACATGGTTTGAAGTATGTAAAATATCTTGGAGATGGGGATTCAAAAAGTTTAAAATCTGTTGCCGAGGCAAAGCCACAAATGTATCCTGGACTTCAAATCAAAAAATTAGAATGCTGCGGCCATGTTCAGAAACAATTGGGACGACGTCTCCTTGATAAAGTTGCAGAATGTAAAGGCAAGCAGAATGAAGAAGATGGGGAAAAAGTATAAGGGTATTGGAAATTTTGGAAGATTAACAAAGAGTGCTGTTATGAGAATACAAGGTCATTACGGTGCTTCAATAAGAGGAAATATTGGTTCAATTTCCAATATGAAAAAAAGCATAATGGCCATTCTCAAGCACCGTGCTGGAGATCTGGAGATTGGTGCCCAAAGGATATAAACAAGGCTAACAAAAACAGGCTGCCTAAATTTGTCATTAAAGAAATTCAGCCTGTCTTTGATGAATTGTCTTCAGACTTCTTGTTGTCAAAATGTCTTTATGGAGGAACACAGAACTCTAATGAGTCTTTCCACAATCTGATCTGGAACAGATGTCCCAAAGCAGCATTTGTAGGAAGAGACAGATTAGAACTTTCAGTTTATGATGCTTTGATAGTTTTCAATGATGGAGAACTTGGGAGAAGAGGAATTTTTGAAAATCTTGGTCTATCTTTTGGGAAATACTGCTTCAAAGGATTTTCTGGTTTTGACGCGGCATGGGTCTCTGCTTCCCTAAGATCATATGATATGAAAAAAGCAGAATACAGGCACAGAAAATCTTTCCTGGATTATAAGAATACCAACAAAGAGAATGGATATGCAATTGGTGGATTCTAATGTGAGTATGACTATTTTAAGGCATGTTTTCCCTGTATTTTGCTTATTTCTACGATATTGTTTTTCAGCAATTTTGATGACATCATGTCAGGATTACTCAAAAAGTTTTAAAGCTAAAGGCTTTAAACTTTGTATATTATGATCTCATACTATAGTGCTTGTCTCCTTCTAATTTTAAAAGTATAAACCTGTAACTTTTTGATCAGTGAATTTTTAAAGTATCTCTACCCTGTATTTTTATCAAGAAAAATGGGTCTAATTTTTGAAAATTCATAAAACATCACTCGGACAGTTTATGAAAATGAAACTAGAAGGGAGTCTTGAGAATGCTGTGATCTATGTGCAAGCCAAATTCCAATGTCCTATCTTTGCAAATAAAGTGTGCATCTTGACACAAAAAAGTTTCTATTTTTAGTAACAATATGCAAATTAGGACCCAATATAATTATTTTCCAATTATTCAGCATTTTTTATTAGATGCTTTGATGTCCTAAACATGCCCAAAAAAATTGGAGCTTGTAAAGACAAAAATAAAAAAAAAAAATTTTTAGGTGAAACCTCCCCTTATAGCGCTGACCATCTCATGATGTTATATTCCCACTTATAGCGTTGTCCATCTCATGATGTTATCTTTCGACTTATAGCGCTGTTCATCTCATGATGTTATTTTCCCACTTATAGCGCTGACCATCTCATGATGTTATCTTCCCACTTATAGCGCTGACCATCTCATGATGTTATATTCCCACTTATAGCGCTGACCATCTCTTGATGTTATCTTCCCACTTATAGCGCTGACCATCTCATCATGTTATCTTCCCACTTATAGCGCTGACCATCTCATGATGTTATATTCCCACTTATAGCGTTGTCCATCTCATGATGTTATCTTTCGACTTATAGCGCTGTCCATCCCATGATGTATTCTTCCCACTTATAGCGCTGACCATCTCTTGATGTTATCTTCCCACTTATAGCGCTGACCATCTCATGATGTTATCTTCCCACTTATAGCGCTGACCATCTCATGATGTTATCTTCCCACTTATAGCGCTGACCATCTCATGATGTTATCTTATGTTATCATTTCTTCCCACTTATAGCGCTGACCATCTCATGATGTTATCTTCCCACTTATAGCGCTGACCATCTCATGATGTTATCTTCCCACTTATAGCGCTGACCATCTCATGATGTTATCTTCCCACTTATAGCGCTGACCATCTCATGATGTTATCTTCCCACTTATAGCTCTGTTTCCTCTTGCACGTTTGCCTTCAACTCTTCCTTCTTGTTAGACGGGCCTGTGTTCCCAATTCTCAACCCTTTGAAAATAAAGTTCGTTCGTTCGTTCGTTCCATTACGGTTTCCAACAAAGTGTTACATCTGTTTACGTGGCCTAAATATTTTAGCTGTCTAATTTTGATCTCCTTTATTAATTCTCTTCTCCTTCCTAGGTGTTCTAGTGTCACTCTACTTGTTGTCTTCTCAATGTCCGGATGTGTCAAGCCAGGTTTAACTTCAGATCTTTCCGTCCAGTACATGCGTCCCCAGCTTATTCGACAGGTTAGGGACCAGAGCACTGTTGAAAAGTGGAAATCGTCGAAAAGCGGAACCCAGTCTTTTTTTAAGCACATGCATTTTGGCCGCCGAAAAACGTAAATAACGCACTATATATCACTTGCAAATGTGTGCGAAAGCTAAATAACACACTATATGTATAGAAAAGCACAGTCAAATGATCAAAAGCTTACCTTTAAATATATAAAAGTACTGTACAGTAAAATGAACAAAAGCGTGGAAACATGACGAAATAGGTCGAAAGAGCGGACCACGCGTCGAATGTATGGGTTCTGGTTATAACTGAAAAGTGTCGAAAGAGCGGATCGTCGAAAAGCGGGGGACGCCTGTATAAGAGTCTGCCGCTGTTTCCTGCGAATATATTAGACTTGCTAATGTAAACGTTGTAAGAATAAATGGTTCAATGTAAGAATAATGGGGTCAATGTAAGAATAAATACAGACAAATGAAATAGAAGATCAGTGGAAGTAGTACAACTGAAGATAAAATACAGAACATGGAGATGGATATTACAGGAAATAAGCAACGATCTGTCTCGATGGTCGGACGGACGGACAGACAGATAGAAAGACAGGCTGACTGATAGATAGATAGATAGATAGATAGATAGACAGACAGACAGACAGACAGACAGACAGACAGACAGACAGACAGACAGATAGATAGATAGATAGATAGATAGATAGATAGATAGATAGATAGATAGATAGATAGATAGATAGATAGATAGATAGATAGATAGATCTTGTCTGCCACCAGTTCTAGGGCACCATTTTCTAACGATAGAAGTCACACAATCGTCACTCTATCCAATGCCTTGTCCCCTTTATCCCATGCCTTGTCACCTCTATCCAATGCCTTGTCCCCTTTATCCCATGCCTTGTCCCCCTCTATTCAATGCCTTGTCCCTTTTATCACATGCTTTTTTCCTTTATTCGATGCCTTTTTTTCCTGTATCCCATGCTTTTCCTTGTAAACAATGCCTTTTTACCACTATCCAAGATCGTTCTACTTTATCTAAGGCCGTGTTGCACTATCCAAGGCATTTTCCCTTTATCTAAGATCGTGTTGCATTATCCAAGGTCGTGTTAGTTTATCCAAGGTAGTGTCTTTTTATCCAAGGTGGTGTCTTTTTAATCCAAGGTGGTGTCTTTTTATCGAAAGTCGTGTTTCTTTATCCAAGGCTGTGCGGTTTTATGTTTGTTGTTGTTTTGATGAAATGATGGGTGGAGATCGGGCACTCAACCTCTGATCATTGTTGCCTCTTCTCTTTCCATCTTGGTCTACCCTGTTCAACCTGAAAGTTGGTTATAATTGGGGTATTTAGTGTCATTTTCTTTACTAATTTTGTATTCAATTTAAATAACTGTTGTCTTTTGCAGTTGCTGATTTTTATTTATATTAGTATTTGTCAATTTTATTTTCTCTTTTGTATTGTTTCTAGATAACTATTGTCCTTTACACTTGGTTTTAATTTGTATTAGTATTTGTTCTTTTTGAGTTGTTGTCCCTTTTTTTTTAATACCTTGTCTTTCCTTGTCCTATGAGTAGTTATTTTTTTTTTTTGTTAATGCTTTGTTAGTTCTTGCTGCTTAATTTCTATTTAGTTGGATGATTTTCCTGAAGTTCTAACCTTATATTTTTTTCCTTTGTTTTATGTATATATCTTTTAAGTATTGATTGGGCATCTCTTGGGGCATCTATACTTAAAACCTTATCACCTGTTAAGTCTATATTGTGATTTCTATAGTAAGTTTTTTAATTCAAGCCTTTGTTGTTCATACTTTTTACAGTGGATCAGGTAGTGGTCTATGTCATTCTCTTCCTGACATTCTTGGCAGTGTGGTTCTTCTACCATGAAGTATGCTGCACCGAGTCGGAGACGCCACAGTTTTTTTGTTCGATGGTATCTTTAATTCTTCTCTGACCTGGCATGTCCTCGTTGGTTCTTTCAGCAGTTTGAACGCGTGTCTGCCTTTTCTCCTTTCCTTCCATGTTGTCTTCCATTCCTCGTTTATAGTTTCCTTCACTTGGCTCTTGATCTCTGACCTTCCCAGTCCTGCTTTTATATTGTTTTTACTTGTTCTTCCCTTCTTGGCATTCTGGTCTGCCAACTCGTTGCCAGCTATACCTATGTGTGCTGGAACCCACACTAGCCTCACACTACATCCTCTGTTCTCTAGTGATGTATTAATTGCTAGAATTTCTTCCTTTATGTCTGGCCGGCTACATTTACCTGGGTGTTCTAGTGCTTGTAGTGATGATAGTGAGTCTGTAAATATCGTAACAGCTTCTGGTGGGTTATCTTCGATTATTTCTAGACTTTTAAGAATTGCTACCATCTCTGCAGTAAAAATCGATGCCCCTTCCGTTATACTGTAGCTCTTTTTTATTCCCCATTGTGGTATTACAACTCCGGCACCTAGTTGCCCACTATCACCCTTGGATCCATCAGTGTAGACGGCCAGACTTTGTTTAGTTAGTTGCTCTATGAACTTTCTACTTATCATTTTGGCTTCCTTATCTTCTATGTTTTGTTTGATCTTTTCAGTAAGTGAGTAGTCTATGATTGGTGTTTTTAGTTCCCAGGGTGGTATTTTGCTTCTGTATTTATTACTATTTTCAATTGTGTTTGATAGTTCTTTGAACTGCATTAGGTCTTCTATAGTTCTCCATCCTGTTGGATATCTATCTTTATTTAAGGGGACGTCCCATACACTTGGTTGGTTTTTGACAAATGCTTTATGTGCTGGGTGGGTCACTTCTTGTGCTACTTTACTCCAATAATTTAATCTCAGTTCTTTCCGTCTTAGACCAAGGGGAGGTATGCCGAGAGCTACTTCTAGAGCTTCTACTGGTGTCGATATAAATGCACCTGTAATAGTTCTCATGGCTGCATTTTGAATCCTGTCCAGTTTTGCTTTGTTAGAAGCTGCAGCTGAGTCATAGACTATGCTGGCATAATCCAGTTTCCCCCTGATGAAGGACTTGTAGAACATAAGCATTATTTTATTGCTGGCCCCCCCATCCATTACCTTTTACAATCCTTAGTATATTTAGGGGTCCCCTACAGCTTTCTACCAAATTGTCTATATGTTTATTATAATTTAGTTGTTTATCTAAAGTTATGCCCAGAAATCTAGTTGTTGAGGAGGTACATATTTTCTGTCCTTTAATGGTTATATTGATTTTGTTATTTTTTTTTAAATTTCCTTTGCTGAAAATCATACCTACTGTTTTGTTTACATTAATTTGGAAGCCCCAACTTTTCATCCACTCTGAAACTTTGTCTATTTGATTTTGAAGTTTTTTGTAAACATGGTCCAAGTTTTTTCCAGATCGCCAAATGGCACAGTCATCTGCAAATTGTGATACTGCATTCTTTATGTCATTAAATTCATCTGCTAAATCATTTACAGCTATAGTGAAAATTGAAGGAGAGATCACTGATCCTTGAGGAATCCCATTCTGTTGTTCATATATTTCTGACCTATCATTATTCACCTGTACAGCAAAATACCTGTCCTGTAAAAAGTTTTCTAGATACCTATAGGTTTTACCAGTAATGCCAATCTTTTTCATTTTGTAAAGAGCTCCATCGCGCCAGCATTCATCATATGCTCTAGCTACATCTAGAAAGACTGCCACTGTTTTCTCTTTCCTCTTGAACCCTAGCTTTACATCATGTTCTAATCTTACAAGCTGGTCTACTGTACTTCTGTCTGCTCTAAACCCTGACTGGTTTGGGCTATATAACTGGTTTTTTTCCAGGTAGAATTTAACTCTTTTATTCACAACAGTTTCCAGTATTTTACCTAGTTGTGATGTTAAGGAGATAGGCCTATATGAACTTACTTCATGGGCTTCCTTATTGGGTTTTAGAATGGGTACTATCATAGCTACTTTCCATGCTTTTGGTATCTTTCCTAAGTTCCAGATTTTGTTATAAAGTGAAGTTATTATGTTTATAGTTCTTTTGGGTACTTTCTTAAGGATTTCATAACTAAGTATATCTTTCCCTGAGGCAGTATTAGATTTATCTTTTATTGCATTAGTTACTTCTTCCTCTGTTATATCAGCATCTAAATAGTTTGTTTCATCTATCTGGTCTGGTAGTTCTTTTAAAAACTGTATCCTAAGTCTTTCTCTTCTCTCATTTTCTTCCTGTCCAAGGCTACTTTTTGCACTGACTTTATAGAAATACTCGGCAAGGGCATTAGCTTTTTCTTTATCTGTTTCTGCTCTCTTTGGTAGTTTGATTGTTGGCATTATTGTTTTCTTATTGTTCCCTTTGATTGCCTTAAGCTTTTTCCATACTTCTCTAATTTGAGTGCTAGGTTTAAGTGACTGACAAAACTCCTTCCAGTTAGTTTCTTTGGCTTTGAATATTATTCTGTTAGATTCATTCCTAATAAGTTTATACTTATCATAGTTTTCTTCTGTTCTGTTATTTCTATATTTTTGTAAGGCCCTTTTTCTTCTCTCATGAATTTCTGCACAGCTTTTATTCCACCAGGCAACTGGTTCTTTATTCCATTGAGTTTCTCTTTTCTTATTAATGTTACTTATTGGTTTAAGGTGTTGTGGCATATTTTTATTTGGTATATACTTTATTGCTATTTTCAGAATTTCATTGGTCAGTGTTTCCGCCCACAAGTCAGTATCATCTGATTCCATGTCTTTATATTCCATCACCTCCAGCTCTGACTGGAAAGCTTCCCAGTTTGCTTTTTTATAGTTGAAGGTAGGTTTCTCTGGTTCTGGGTTTGGAATGACATTTTCATGCATGGTTATTACAATGGGCAGATGATCTGAGTTTGTGTCTTGTAACACTTCCCAATTTACATTCGCTAGGTTGTTAGTTGCTATACTTATGTCTATTGCTGAGTCTGCCCTATTAGCTTGTGGATTAATTCTTGTTGCAGATCCATCATTTAGTATTAGTAGTTCATTGTTTTCTATGAAGTCAAGTAGGCATTTTCCTGCATTATCTGCATGTTGTCCACCCCAAGCACAATGATGGGAGTTAAAATCGCCTACTATGATTGTTTTGGGGCCTAGTCTGGTGCTTATGGCTAGTATTTCTTCATCTTTAATTGTGCCATCTTTAGCATATACATTTAGAATTGTTAGATTGTTTGGTTCAGCTGCTATAGTAACCTGGATACCTTCTATATTGGTTGTATTAAATACTTCCCAGTCTATGATTTTAAATTTTTCGCTAACTAAGACTGCGACACCTCCTCCTCTACCTTCTTTCCTATCGTGTCTAAGTATCTTAAAGCCCTTACAACTATATCTATTATTTGGGTTTAAATGGGTCTCTTGAAGAGCATATATATCAGTATTTCCTCCAGTTTCTGATAGTAGGGGTGCAAAATTTTTTTTAATACCCCTACTATTCCACTGGATAATTCTAAATCTTTCTAAATTGAATTTTATCATCATCTAGTATACCTTTTATTTTGGTTAACTATCAATTTTGCTCTTATTCTTTATTTCCTGTACTTGTGGACCCACTATCCATCAAGTTCTCAAGAAAATCCTTATTTAAACTTGTCATTATTTCCCTAACTTCTTCCGCTAAGTGTGGTAAAAGTCCCTCAAATCGTTTTTTGATAGTTTCTATGATAGTTTCTTCTAGGTTGCTTTTGTTCTTTTTGACCACTTTCCTATTTTCATCCAATGCTACATTCCCTTCTCTCCCTATGTTAATCTCCTGTTTTTCACTTTCCATTCTTTTTAGTATTATTTCACTTTCTTCTTTTTGTTCAGACAGTTTGACTAGTATCATTTCATTTTCTTCTTTCAGTTCAGTCAGTTTAGCTATATCCTGGGAAATTTGGTGCTGTATGGCTTTCACTTCTTGAAGCAATGCCTCTGTACTTTTCAGTGCACTTGTGTCATCCGAGGATGTAGTTGAATCATCTGACTGGTTTTTTGGTACTATTTTATTACTTTCTAACTTGTTCTTACTTTTTTTTGCCATCTGTGACTTAAGCATTTTGACATCTTCTTGCACACTCTTAATTTCTGTTATAACTTTATTGTTCGTATAAGTATCATTTTCTTTTAATTCTTTAATGACCGTTGTGAAAGGGGTTTGGGTTGTTATAGCTACCCTCAATGCTTTTTTGGTCTGCTGATATACTGGGCAGCCCTGGAATCTGGCGCTGTGATTTCCTTTGCGGTTTTATCCAAGACCGTGTCCCTTTATACAAGGCCGAGTCACTTTATCCTAGGCCGAGTCCATTTATACAAGGCCGAGTCACTTTATCCTAGGCCGAGTCCATTTATACAAGGCCGAGTCACTTTATCATAGGCCGTGTCCATTTATACAAGGCCGAGTCACTTTATCCTAGGCCGTGTCCATTTATACAAGGCCGAGTCAATTTATCCTAGGCCGAGTCACTTTATCCTAGGCCGAGTCACTTTATCCAAGGTCGCGTCACATTATCGTTGGCCGTGTCGCGTTAGACAAGGGCGCGTCGTGTTATAGAAGTCCGCGTCACTTATGTTTGTGTAACCTTATAACACAGTTCTAGCCTGATACTTTCATTATTTGGATATGAAATTATTCATATTGTGAGTCATTTTGACATGTCAGCTTTGACAGGGAAATCGAATCTGTTATATATCGCAGACTAGACCGAATGTCAAGTCTTCTACGCAGACAATTTGAGAGGTTCCACTTCACAAGTGGTTGAGATTGTAGAGACCGGATTACGCTCAACAAGGTATGCAATAACTCGACACGCGAATTATAGTAACGATATTGTTGTACAAGAGAATTTGACGTGACCTTCACTTAAACCTGTTTACAGACACGAGAAGCCAGCATGAAACATTCGAGTAAATGGGAAAGTATTAGAACAAAGTGTAATGGTTTTGTTATCTCGCACATATATATATATATATATATATATATATATATATATATATATATATATATATATATATATATATATATATATATATATATATATATATATATATATATATATATATATATATATATATATATATATATATATATATATATATATATATATAGGTCAGATGGCCGTCTGTTTAATCTTTCAAGGCTGAGAGCAAAAACAAAAATCAGAAGGGTCACTATAAGAGACTTGCTGTTCGCTGATGATGCTGCAGTCGTCACTCAAAGCCAACAGGAGCTTCAGAGCTTGATGAATCGCTTCACTAAAGCATGCAAGGACTTTGGCCTCACAATAAGTCTAAAGAAAACGAATGTGTTGAGTCAGGATGTGGGTGCTGCACCAGTTATCACTATCGATAACTATGAATTGGCAGTGGTGCACCACTTCACATACCTAGGGTCTACCATCAATGACAAACTCTCACTGGATACAGAAATCGACAGCCGCATTGGCAAAGCTGCAGCTACCTTTGCCCGCCTCACATCGCGTGTTTGTGGAAACTCTAAACTCACAATGAAGACCAAAGCTGCGGTATATAATGCCTGCGTCACCAGCACACTCCTATATGGCAGCGAGACCTGGACGACCTATGCTAAGCAAGAAAGAAGGCTCAATACCTTCCATTTGCGGTGTCTACGCCGCATCCTCGGCATCTCGTGGAAAGATAAAGTGACAAATGTCGAGGTGTTGTCACGTGCTGGCCTTCAAAGTATGTATACGCTGCTTAGACAGCGCAGACTTCGCTGGCTTGGCCATGTTCGCCGCATGGAAGATGGTCGCATCCCAAAAGATATCTTCTATGGACAATTAGCAGATGGCAAGAGAACAGTTGGGCGACCACAGCTGAGGTTTAAAGATGTGTGCAAGAGAGATATGAGGGCACTGGACATGGATCCAGCAACATGGGAGGATGAAGCTGCCGATCGCACTAAGTGGCGATGCTATTTGCGGCACCACCTCAGATTGGGCGAAGAGAGGCTCACACAAGAAGCAGAGGTGAGGAGAAAACGTCGAAAGGAGCACCAGGAAAATAAGCAGTTGAGGGCTGTCACCTCAGGGGCGCATTCCCATAGTCAGTTATGACTGAAGGGGCTATTATTATTATTACTATTATATATATATATATATATATATATATATATATATATATATATATATATATATATATATATATATATATATATATAATTTAATATAATACAAGTATGAAGCAGATATAAATGATACACTAGTCAAAAAGATAATAGCAAAAATTAAAACTACCGTATATACCCGAGTATAAGTCGAGACATTTTCCCTTATTGGACCTTAAAAAACGTTACCCAACTTGTATTCCAGTAAAAAAAATGATTCATGAAATTGGTCAGTGTCCCCCCTCTCCCGCCCTTACAGCCGCACACTGGTATCCTTCAGATATAAACTTGCGGCTTCATTAAATGTTTCTATCAAAATATCTTAAGTAATATACGTTTGAATTCCTATAAAGTCCCAAATTTCAATTGTAGTACGCCTTGTTGACCAGCCTCCTTCGTTTGATCTATCAGCAATACCATTACTTCTTTCATTATATTCAAGTTTGTCACTGTTTAAGTCCAAATCAGGCTCTTATTTAATTTACACTTATGATTCAGCCGCACAGTTAGCATCTTGATGAAATGACAAAGGCACTTCGCACATCCGAGAGCAAATATTCGACCGCCAGGAAAGGCTTGGCTTAAAAAAAAAAAAATACGACAAATCATAATATCGATCGCCTGTAAAGAAGAAAACAAAATTCAGAAAAATGGAAGCATTTTAATGTAACGAAAATCCATTTATAACTCAAGTCTCGCTAAATACCGAGATCTCGTTGCTACTGAGCATGACCGATAACAGATATCAGATTTTATGGGCGAAACAGCGTACGAACTTCATTTTCAAAGGGTTGAGAATTGGGCACACATAGGCTCATCTGACATTCTGCCCTTCCTTTCTCTCATCTTTTATACAGAATTCCTTTATTCTAACATGCATGTTTACATATTAATGGGGCAATTTCAAGCGGTTTAAACGGGAAAGGGTGAAGCTGAAAGTGAAAAAAAAAAAAAAAAAAAAAAAAAAAAAATTGAAGAAAGCCAAGGTAATTCCAGTGCAATGCAGGAATTCGGACTCGACGAAAAAAAACTAACTCGTTCGACTTATAATCGTGGTTTTCAGTTCGGAGGATTTTTAAGTCCCAAAGTCAAGGGGTCGACTTATAGTCGGATCGACTTATGCTCGAGTATAATATCCGTATGTTCACTACACTGGGTAGATACTTACATTCAAACAAAGAACAAATCACATGACGGTTATCACCTGTTCTCTCTTTCTCTCTCTCACTTCTCTCTCACTCTCTCTCCATGGGACTACTTTTTAATAGGACCAAAATCATCCCTCTCCATTTCTAAGGGACCACTTTCTAATAGGACCCTAATACTCTCTGTCTGACTGTCCATGATAGTCTTGTGTTGGTAAGAATGTTTTTGGTCTGGTCTATTACCTGGGGTATGTCACCTGTAGAATATGATTCCTGCTCCCCCAGGAGGCCACTAATATGAGGTTGTGTATGGGGATTGGAACCTCATTACCTTAAGGCTAATAGCTAGAGAACCCAAAGCTGTAAGTGCACATAGTGTATCTATGGAAACTTTCTACAAGTGGGGGGATGGGGTCGTCCACATTTGACGTCACGCTATTTTTGACATTTTTATACCTGCCCTTCCCCCCTCCCTTATGGGTCACATTAAAGTCACAAAAATCCAACCTCTCTATTATCTGACGTTATAAATTTCTAAACCTCCATCTGTTTCCCCCCCCCCCCCCTTTTTTTTTTTTACAAAGACTGTTTTGCTGGTTAAATGTTGTTAAGTTTAGTTAAAAATATCTCTCATTTTGGCTTCATTTAATTCTAAACACACACAAAAAACACATTAATTTAATGTAAAGTAAACACATCAGTAACTTCAGTTTTTATTTATGTTAACATTTCATAAAAATAATGATATACTTGAAAGCACGTTCACACACATTTTAAAAACTGAAGTCGTTATCAACGAATGATTTCTCTTCCTTATCATTATCCAGAGCGTCCGATTGGCAGAGTGGTTAAAGCACTGGTGCCGGGTTCGATTCACGGTATTGACACGCTTCAGTCTACCCAGCTGTAAATGGGTACCTGACTTTAGTCTTGAGTTAAGAAGGAAAAGGCAGCGAGAAAGAGAACTGGTCGATGCTGGACCCAGTCAAGTAAAGTATATAACACTTCAACTCTCTACGGCAGTATCTTCTATGGGTCTATCTATACCTGTATCATTATCCCACCACAAAGTAAGATCCTATGTGTCTATCTATACCTGTATCATTATCCCACTACAAAGTCAGATCCTATGTGTCTATCTATACCTGTATCATTATCCCACCACAAAGTAAGATCCTATGGGTCTATCTATACCTGTATCATTATCCCACCACAAAGTCAGATCCTATGGGTCTATCTATACCTGTATCATTATCCCACCACAAAGTCAGATCCTATGGGTCTATCTATACCTGTATCATTATCCCACCACAAAGTCAGATCCTATGGGTCTATCTATACCTGTACCATTATCCCACCACAAAGTCAGATCCTATGTGTCTATCTATACCTGTATCATTATCCCACCACAAAGTAAGATCCTATGGGTCTATCTATACCTGTATCATTATCCCATCACAAAGTAAGATCCTATGTGTCTATCTATAGCTGTAACATTATCCCACCACAAAGTAAGATCCTATGGGTCTATCTATACCTGTATCATTATCCCACCACAAAGTCAGATCCTATGGGTCTATCTATACCTGTATCATTATCCCATCACAAAGTAAGATCCTATGGGTCTATCTATACCTGTATCATTATCCCATCACAAAGTAAGATCCTATGTGTCTATCTATACCTGTAACATTATCCCACCACAAAGTAAGATCCTATGGGTCTATCTATACCTGTATCATTATCCCACCACAAAGTCAGATCCTATGTGTCTATCTATACCTGTATCATTATCCCACCACAAAGTCAGATCCTATGGGTCTATCTATACCTGTATCATTATCCCACCACAAAGTCAGATCCTATGGGTCTATCTATACCTGTATCATTATCCCACCACAAAGTAAGATCCTATGTGTCTATCTATACCTGTATCATTATCCCACCACAAAGTAAGATCCTATGGGTCTATCTATACCTGTATCATTATCCCACCACAAAGTAAGATCCTATGTGTCTATCTATACCTGTATCATTATCCCACCACAAAGTAAGATCCTATGTGTCTATCTATACCTGTATCATTATCCCACCACAAAGTAAGATCCTATGTGTCTATCTATACCTGTATCATTATCCCACCACAAAGTAAGATCCTATGTGTCTATCTATACCTGTATCATTATCCCATCACAAAGTAAGATCCTATGTGTCTATCTATACCTGTATCATTAACCCACCACAAAGTAAGATCCTATGTGTCTATCTATACCTGTATCATTATCCCACCACAAAGTAAGATCCTATGGGTCTATCTATACCTGTATCATTAACCCACCACAAAGTAAGATCCTATGTGTCTATCTATACCTGTATCATTATCCCACCACAAAGTAAGATCCTATGTGTCTATCTATACCTGTATCATTATCCCACCACAAAGTAAGATCCTATGTGTCTATCTATACCTGTATCATTAACCCACCACAAAGTAAGATCCTATGTGTCTATCTATACCTGTATCATTAACCCACCACAAAGTAAGATCCTATGTGTCTATCTATACCTGTATCATTAACCCACCACAAAGTAAGATCCTATGTGTCTATCTATACCTGTATCATTAACCCACCACAAAGTAAGATCCTATGTGTCTATCTATACCTGTATCATTAACCCACCACAAAGTAAGATCCTATGGGTCTATCTATACCTGTATCATTAACCCACCACAAAGTCAGATCCACTTGCACTGAACGAATGAGAAATCCAGTTGTTTCTCCGAAGTTTCAGTTGAGATTATATTAAGCCGTCCACGAGGAGGGAGATGTCCGGGTAACAATAGACTATGAGGTTTGAGGATAACAATAGACTATGAGGTTTTAGGATAACAATAGACTATGAGGTTTGAGGATAACAATAGACTATGAGGTTTCAGGATAACAATAGACTATGAGGTTTTAGGTTACAAAATATATTTATTCCACCATCATTTATGAAAGAAGCGATCCTCACTCGTGACGTATTATTTCTTTAAACCTCCCCTCCCCCTGTTGTCAAAAAAATGTGGGTCCCCCACTTCCTTCTACACCCACGGTGGGGTTGGGGGGGGGGGGGGCGGCAAGCTGCATTGTATTTCTCCATACACCAGAGCAAGCAAACAGGGAGTTGATAATCAAGAATTTAGTTCATCATGTAAAAAAACTGATTGTGCCTTGGCAGCCCTTGACTTGATTTAAGTTAGACAACTTCTGACGAACGTTGCGATAGATCCAAGAATACTTTCCCTTTTACAAATATTTAACATTCTCAATAAATTTCTTTGTATTTCAATATATCACTGCTAGTGTAAAAGCCAGTCATAAGACGGGAGTTACATTTAAAAGCTAACGGCAATTTTACTTATTCAAAAGTATTTTTTTAAAAACCACTGTGCATCACCACAGTACACGAACTACGTAGCAGCAGCGAGGATCCCAATGTGTGTATACGGGATCACACATCCTTTAAATATTTTTTTGCGCACAACGTCATTAGCGCGTTCTTCTTGGGTAAGTGTTACTATTTTCGAGAGAGTACATATAAGTGAAACAATACAATTAAAGTCTAACTTTCAACCAAAGTTGCATCCCTTAGCGTTAAGTACTGACAGAAAAAGCTAGGATTTTATATATATAGGATATTGATTATTTCTACTTCTTAGAAGAGGTCAACGAATAATACATGAAACAAATGGGAAGTTTCCCATGTGTCTACAAATACAAGGGATCTTTTGTTTTCCCATGCAGTTAAGCTGCCGTAGAGGAGTGATGTGTTGGAGACTTCACCATACTAGGTTCAGCATCGAGTGGTGGGGGGTGACCAGTTCCCTTCCTCGCTGCCTTTTCCTTCCCTAACTCAAAGAGAAGAGTCAAGTGCCCACTTACAGCTGGATAGACTGGAGCGTGTCGGTACCGTGATTCGAACCCGGCACCTTTGCTCAGAGATACCAGCGCTCTAACCACTCTGCCAATCGGACGCTCAGATAACTATTAATTTTGTGTTCTGGGCGATAATCTTCCAAAATGATGATGATTAAAAACGTTTTCTTTGTCCAAGTTCATTGATCTGTTTTTTTTCAGCTTTTAAACCCATTTACAAAACAAAATTAACGTGAGTCTCTGCTGTCATTAGTTACTGTCTCCGAACCTTCTCTTGTCTTATCTTGTTTATTACCTTAAAGTGATTAGTTAGTCAGTTTCTCCGCATCTGTTATAGATTCTTAATCTCTGGTGTTTTCAAGTCTTCTAAGTGATTAGTTAGCCGGTAATAAAAACCGCACCTGTACTATTTTATTTCTTAATCTCAGTGTTTTCAACATCTTCTAAGTGATCTAGTTGCCAGGTCGGCATCTGCGTATGAGATTCTAATCTCTGGTGTTTTCAAGTCTTCTAAGTGATTAGTTAGCCGGTTTCTCCGCATCTGTTATAGATTCTTAATCTCTGGTGTTTTCAAGTCTTCTAAGTGATTAGTTAGCCGGTTTCTCCGCATCTGTTATAGATTCTTAATCTCTGGTGTTTTCAAGTCTTCTAAGTGATTAGTTAACCGGTTTAGATCCGCATAGATAGTTAGATAGATAGATAATCTCTAGTGTTTTCAAGTCTTCTAGATAGATAGATATGCTTATAATAGATCAGAGAGCCGAGTTTTGGATAGATAGTTTAGATAGATAGATATACGCAATGATAGATTGACGGATAGATATATCAAAGCGATTTGTGTTATGGATATACGGAGATGCGACGTCAAGACAATTTGTGTGATCTAAACTGATTAATAAAACATGCTTTGTTGAACACGGAAATACGAGATCAAAACAATTTGTCAGATGTAATTTCATTAACACTCTTATTCATAACTAACTCATTGATCAGTTGGCTAATGCTGCTTTTTTTTTAAATTCAGTGTGTCGGGGGAGGGGAGCAGAAGAGACACAGATAGATAGATAGATAGATAGATAGATAGATAGATAGATAGATAGATAGATAGATAGATAGATAGATAGATAGATAGATAGGACGAACTTTATTTTCAAAGGGTTGAGAATTGGGCACGCAGGCCAGTCTGACATTCTGCCCTTCCTTTCTCTCGTCTTTTATACTGATTTCATTTATTCTCACATACATTTTACCCATCAATTCAAGGAATTCAACGTTGTAAAGGTAAAATAATAGCATACTCACAGTCACAGTATCTAATTATAAACATGAAATAAAATATGTTGAAATGTACAAACTAAGTATTACCATGAAACAAAATATGTTGAAAAACACTATCATCATCATTAAACCTACATTCGATATTATATCATTTGTTCGGAAAAATAATCACATTAGGGGGGCAGATAATCAGAACTCATAAAGTAATCGAAAAGTTTACGATTGTATGAATAGGGACTGAGGTTGTTATCTTTCAGATAATGTGGAAGATAGTTCCAGAGATGAGCAGCAGAGTAAGCTAAGCTTTTCTTGAATAAGTCAAGCCTAGGCTTGGGCACTTGTATTTTGTTAAGGCGTTGACTGCGTCTTTCACTGTATTTGAACATTGGCCACAGATATGTTGGAGCATTCTGTGACAGGATTTTGTGAACAAATTTAGCTTTGTTGAACAGAAAGCGCTAGTGCCGGTATATGCAGTATTTTCAGTTTACTTTACAGAGAGCAGATGTTTAACTGGCCTAATCACCAGAGATCTAGATTTCTCTCCTAAATTTGTGTTACCAGGTTCGATTTTCTTCTCTTAGGTGTTGATGTAGCGAATTTAATTGAAATGGATAGATTTCTTAGCTTAATCTCAAAACTGTAGTAATTCACCTTTTCAACAGCGTTCGATTTCATGCAAAACTTTTAATATCTTTCAGCATGAAACTTAAATTTCAACAAAGTCTGGAATTCAGAACATTTTTACAATAATAAGCATAATAAAGTTTTAACATCTCATCAGATGCTTTCATCGATGCAAAAATCCCTTTTTGCATCTTTGTCTCATAGGCCTACTCAATTGTCAAATATGGCGAACTTTCTCATTCCACCGTGTTCCTTCCTTTAAGTTACCGTCTTATTTAGGTTCGACGACATTTACCCATCTCTTCAGATTTATCCTTGTTTTCTTTATCATCATAAGTATTCCTTGAGGTAAATACTTTCTAACACAAGGATATTTTCTGCTCTACACGGTTTGAGGTGTAGGACTAGTTTTTGCAAATTGACTCAAATCCTCGAACCTAGTTCTGCTGCGACTAGGGTTGGGAGCTCTATTCAAATATACATTGAATGATAGTTACTACTTACGCAAGTAAGGAAATACAAAACCACTCAATGTCCTGAAATGCACATTTTATAATAAATGTATGAAGTTGACTTCCTCAAACTAAGAAATATGTAGAGCTGGACCAGATACGACCTCTTGAGTTGCGCTCTTTCATTCTACTGCCCGATGGCGTCCTGTTCTATATTCCCCGGGGTAAATCTGAGCTATCCGATTGGTCAGGGGAAATCACCCAATTATTAGAAATAGCGTGTAGAAGCGACTCTACCCTAAATATGTGACACTATCTTTTTTTTATATTCTGTTTCTCATAAAATATAAAATTATGGGGTGGTCTGTGCTTCCTCCGTCTTGTTGGAGTATAGCCTGTTTCCAAAGGAACAACTATGTACACGGCCACATATAGATCCCGGGGCTCCGCAAATGTATCCCGTAGGGAGACATTTGAGTACTATCAATAACAAAAATTCATCCCCAAAAATTTCTAAGTTCAAAAAAATTTTCAGAAAAATTTAAAGTTCAAAAAATTTTTCTAAGTCCAAAAATATTTCCAAAAAAATTTAATTTAATTCCTATACTGGGGTCCTATGTCTATATGAGGTCGTCTGCTATGTGAAAAAAAAACTAGTAGTGGACATCAACTTCAAAAAGTGTAACTTATTCATCACATCATAATATTTTTCACCAAATTTACAAATTGGCAACACTGCCCAACAAAATCTGCAAAACAATCATAAGGTCATCACTAAAAAAATGTGACGAGTGGCAACACTGGGGAATGAACAATAAAATATCTTATTTGCAGAACTTGGCTGCATTATCATAATCTATTACATTTCATTCAAAAATATAGTTGATTACATTCTCCTAAATATGGTGGGGGTGTTATCTCTTTTTTTTTCCTGTTATTTGCTCCATATATAAGTCTGCAAGACTTAAAAAAATCTTTTTTTTTTTTTTTTCTGGCGTACTTATTTATTCTTTTCCAAGTACTCTGCAATATCCTTAGTAATGTCCAGGATCTCCAATTCCTATGGTAATGGCAATCCACTTTCATAGAATAGCCAATGTTTTCATGGGTACTCATCATGTTCTCTTTTTTTTCCAGTGAATGAGCCACTTGCTCATTATTACATGTAGAAAACATCTCTAGACATAATATGCATATTTATCAGACGATAATATAACTAGCATCATTTTTTTATAAGTAATCATTTTTCACAATAAAAGCATTAAAACCTCATGGCTTATCCTTATTTATTTATCTGAATGTTTCTGGTTATTGACATTTTCCAAATGGTAAGTGTATAAATTCGTTCTAAGTCCGTCACTGTAGAAAAAATGTTCTATATTACATTCCTTTTTTTTTTTTTTTCAAAATATGTGATGTTTGTCTCCAATATCCGTACGTCTGGTGGTGATCCTGTCCATTAGTCAGTTATTTCTAATCATTCCTTCTTTTCTGTCAATACAGTATTTTTTTTTTTTTTTGAACTCTTCCCTAGAAATATTATTTTATATATATATATTTATTCTTCAAAGATCTTCTTTGACTTACCATACATCAATTTTCAAACATCAAATTATTCAGCAACCAACAGACGAATGTGTTACTATCATATTATGAAATATAAGGGAAAAGAAAAATATAGTTTCCAAATCATCATGAATTTTCTACATTGGGTTCCGTATTACTTTATTTTCTCTGTTAAGACAACTGCTTATACTCTTGACAATATGTATCCATGTTGTCACTCTCGAGGCATCCTTGTATACAATTTATATTTGTCTCCTTTTTTTTTTCTTTTGTATAACACCAATGTATCATTTATGGTGTTCCAATATCATTGTGTCTATTCTAGTCCTCCTGTTATCTTGAGAATTCATCCTTAGTAACTCCCTATGTACCTTATCTAGCAATACGTTTATGCAAAACACATCAAACAATTATTTATGGAACTATCAACTGAGATGTAAGAACTGTTTGACAATATGAGATGAAAAAAAATTTTGGGGTCATCACTCAAAAAAAATGTGACATAGAAAGGAAGAAAATAATCAATTGATCGTGAGGAATCTACAATATTCTTATAAGACAAAGTTCCTGGCACTCTGACTACTATTTATCCATATTATTTCTGGTTATCCTTGCATACAGTGTACCATTTCCATTTTCTTTATAAGTCCAATTCCTCGCTCATGGTGCTCCAATATTTAAAATGTGGATCCTTCCTATTCCTCTTATTCTGTACTGGAAATATATCCTTATTAATTGTCCATGTACTATATCTGCGAATATTTATCATCAATATATCAACTAATCATTTATAGAACCATTAACATAAATGTCTAGACTTTACCAAAACATGAACAAAAACATGTCTTTTTACATATGTGCAAAATTTCGACACCAACTCTGCCTTCGCTGGTCGAGGGTTAGTCAGAGTTATGTGGTGCCTGTAACATCCGCTGACTACAGCCAGATGGGTGACTTATGGTACTTATAATTCAAAAATCTCATCCGTCAGTTATCTTAAGTGTGGAGCGGGGTCTATTTCATGGTGTCCTTGACCAAGTTTGCTGCATTTCCAATCTAGGTATTCTTTTTTTTTTTGTCATAATATCTCCATGATATATCTGTGACATGTCTGTCCTTGGGATAACATTATTTTTTATCCAATATCCTCGGGGTGAGCAGAATCTCAGTACGTCCAATTTCATCAACCATGTATTTTTTTCTTTCCTGTAATTCTGGGTATGTTATGAGTATTTTAAATTGTCAATTTATTCCAACTATCTTACAACATTCTGTAATTCGTGATAAGGAATAGTCATTTGTTATACAACAATGTTCATATTACAAAGGCAATGTGCAAAAATCAAAAAAAGATTTCTCCAAAAATGCGGATGTATCTCTATTTCCTTTACCTCTGGGCGTAGCAATTGTTCAGTCATTATTTTTTCTCTCATTATTTAATCTCCATTTTGTGTCCTTAGTACCTGTGGTTCCATGGGATTATCATAATTCATTTGTGTCTCTTGTCTACTGATAATCCTTCAATAATGACTTCAAATATGGTCCTCATATGTGCAACAATCATCTGCTCTGATTTGTTCCATGTCCATGGTATTCATAAAATATTCCATTATCTCCTTGTCTTTGCTCGTATCCACGAAAGACTAAGATTATTGTTCCTCCAATGTTAATGTGGGGGATTTTGTGCATAAACATTTCAACAAAATCTCAGCTGTGACAACATAAAGTTTCACCTTAATAGCAAATTGCATCTTCATCATACCTAAACAGTTGCTTCTTCATCTCATGTGTCATTAGTGGTTATCATGTGGTAATGGGGTATTCAATGTGGGTTCAGCATATACAAATGCTGTAGAGGGGTATTTCATTTGCTAGGTCAGCATGTGCAAATGCTATTTCTTTAACATTGGCAAAGGCATCATCAACAAATAGGTGCAATTTGCTCAATCTGGGGTTAGCATATACTAATGCTCTCAAGGGATTCTTCATTTGCAGAAATTCAGCATGCGCAAATGTCATTGGGGTACTTGTGATATGCAGTATTAACAAAATATTGTTGGAGTATCAGAGATCATGCTGGTGGGGTGTATGACTGGTATAGGGTGATTTATTTTCTCTTTTTCTTCTTCAGCTGCTAACCTCAGGGCAGTCAATGTTTTACAATATTGGCTTATCATCATCAAAATGTGTGAGGGTGGCATATACACATAATACATTTTATAAAAAAAAATTTCAATTGTTTTTTCTCTTCTCATTTGTCTGTTATGTTTTGTCTCTTTTCCATTTTTTTTCTTTTATGTTTGTATCACAAGTACTAAGGAATGATAAAAATCAATTCGCTAAACACTAGAGATACTATCAATATTCCTAATAGTAAATCCTAACCAATAGGGCTGTAAGTAATAGTTTAGGTTAGAATAGAGTGAATATTGTAGCAGTGTCTGTTGTCAATAAGTGGCGAGGAAAAGGTACATCAAGGATCTCCTGATTACAACATGATTGTAATTCCAAGGAATGAATATGATTGGGATTTAAAAGATCACAAGTCTAGAATGTCGTCTCAATATAGTGGAATGGAAAAATAGTAAGTTAAAGATGTTGTAACAGTGGGGTGAAGGAAATCTTATTATAGAGAGTCAAGGTTGGGATATGAAATCTCTTTAGGAGAATGTTTAAAATTTTTGACAGTACTAATATACATCTGGGTCTAAAATAATAATGTACATTTGAAAATAAATAATCCTGTGGAGAAAAATAGCATAACATACAATACTGGTTTTGGGTATGAGTTATGTGCTGTTAAGAGAAGTCATAGTAGGAACAGTATGATTGATCAAGGTGATAGATATAAAGGAGTTTAGCATATTATAGATCAAAGAAATATTAGTATGGGGTAAGAAAAAATACTGGTGTAAAGTGTCTGCATGAAAATGCTGGTGAATGGAGCGTGGAATATGATCAGTTACAAAAGTGGAGATGAATGTTACAACAGAATAGTATGACACATGTGTTATAGGTACGGTTGTGTAACATTCTAAATATTAAGAAAATGTCTGTAACTAAATGAGGGTGTCTGTAAACAAAGAACATTGTATCATCTGTGTCATCTTTATTTCAATAATCCAAATAAAAATGTCTAACTAGAATCCTCCGTGGGCTGGTCTTGATTTCTTTCTGGGCATCAGTATTTTAAGGCTGGAAAAAAGTTTCTCCGTGGGGCTTTGACATCTTAGTCTGGAAGCAAGTCATTTGAACTGTCAAAAACTGAAAATAGAGTACATGGGGAGAGTTAGTACATTGTTAAACGTAAGTGCACATTCGCGGTGACCGTACACGGGATGGCATGTACATTGAAGACTCGAGGGGCGTGTCTCAGCAAAGCTTCAGTAATAAGTCCTTTAGTTGTGCCGCCATCTCTAACTTTGCAATGTCACGACTGGTTAGGCGAGCATCATACTGAGTAACTGTGGGTGACACTGCATTTGCTGATTGTTGGGGCTCTGAGGACATTGGCGAATGCGGTGATGGCGTAACACCTTTTGATTGCGGTGATGGTTTCACTGTGGTAGGGGTTTGTATGGCTGGAACATCTGTTAGTTTTGAGGTAGGTATATGTTTCGCCTTGATTTTTCTTCTGACTTGGGCTTGTGGTACGTTAACGTCTTTGACAGTGGGCGCAGTAATTTGCACACTGTTGTTTTTGACTAGTAGAGCTGAGGCTAACACTTCTCGGCTGGGCTTTGGAACACGATAGCGTTTCTTCAATATTTTTCGTCTGATTTCATTTTGTGGCAATTTCATGCATTTAACGACAGGAGGTGAGTCATCTGACCCTGCTGTATAGGCGCGTTTGACCCTGGAGCTGACTGGTACAAATAATGTACTATCCGCATCACTGGTTTCAATAGAACTAGCTGTATCAATGTCTGTTTCTTGTTCATATAATTCTGCCATTTTTCTGTCATTATGTTCGTTGGGGTCTGACAAAGCTGTGCTGGGGTTGACACTGTCTTCTCTCATGTCTTGTTCTGTTTCGTCTCCATAAAGATTGCTGGTATATGGTTCAACAATCTGCTTGGGTATAGTTTCTTCAGGATCTGATTGTTCTGAACGAGCAATCTTGTTCTTGTGGGATAGCAGTGTTTGGTTTTCACTAGTATTAAAACTAGAACTGCCTGAACTGGGGGTGTGATAGGTATCAGCTGACGATTTATCACTGCAGGAGTAAGTTTGAGTGTGGATATAAGGTGCTTTTTTTGTTGTCATCGTGTGACGTCTGTGGCATGATTTCTTCATTTCTAATGCGCAGGTCTCTGTCTTGTAGTCTATTACGTAATTCAAGTGGTGGGATATCTTCTTCGCTTTCGGACGAGTCTCGTTGTTGTCTTGCTCGATGTATTTCATCTGTGGGTGGTCTGGGTATGTGGTCGTCTTGGTAAAATTCAGAGTCTGTCGTCTCTGACTCTGATATGTCAGACGAATCTGTGCTGGATGGATTATAATTTAGGGTGGCCTTTCTGACTGGTCTTGTATTTGTCGTCAGAGGCGGAATGGGCCGGTGATTATCAATTTTGATTTGTTTTTACGTGAGCTTTTGTTTGGTGTTGTTTCTCTTCATTCCAAATAATGAAGTTTACAGGCGTAGTTTGTTTCATGATTTTGTAGCCATCTAACCATCGGTCATCGAATTTTGAACTGCGTACATGTTTCTTGTAGTATACTCTGTCTCCTATTTTGTACGTTGGTAGCTTGGCTGATTTATCATGTTGTTTCTGTTTCTTGTGAAATGCCTTCTGCGTATTTCGTTGTGCAATCTGGTGAGCTTTATACTTTTCTTGAAGGATTATTTCGATGGGGTCTTCTCCCATGTATTTTCTTTGTGGGCGAAGTAGGTTGTCTAACGGAAAGTTTGGTTCTCTTCCGTATAGCATGAGAAAGGGTGACATTCCTGTGGTATCGTTGACGTTTACTCGGATGGCTTCAAGAGCTTGGTTAATGTATAGGTCCCAGTATTGGTGGTTCCCCTTGATATATTTGCTAATAATATCATGTAGGGTGGCGTGCATGCGTTCATTTCTGCCATTTGCATTTGGGCAATAAAAAGTGGTTGTAGTATGCTCAATATTCAGCTGGTGTAAGGTGGCTTTAAATGGGTTACCGATAAACTGTTTACCGTTGTCTGAAATGATTCGTTTTGGACAGCCATGCCTGGGAATGAATTCTTGTAAAAAAATTTGCGTGATGGACTGCGATGTGGCATCACTGAGTGGGTAACTTTCTGGCCAAACAGAGTATTGGTCAACTATGTGCAGGAGGTATTTGTTGCCTGATTGGGTGAGTGGGTAAGGACCTGATAAGTCAATGCTTACTGTTTGCATGGGGTAATGGGAAGGTTGCATTTCTTGAAGGGGAATTAAATGTGGCTTCATGTTTCTCAATTTACATGTTCTACAGGTGGCTACATATTCTGTAATGTCTTTGTAGAAAGTTTGCCAATAATACCTTTTCTTTATGACATCAATTGTTTTGTCTCTTCCCATGTGCCCGTTGTTATCATGAAACTGTAGCAATACTTCTGGGACTAGATGTGCTGGAATGACTTTTCTTAGTGTCCCTTCTTGTTTCTGATCAATATAGTATAGAGCTCCATCCGTTGGGTGTACTGTAAAATCTTTACTTTTTGTTGGGTTTTCTTTCACGTATGTGAGCAGCTTGACAATTTCTGCATCTTTCGCTTGTTCTACTCTCATGTCAAACATATCTTGGCTTTCTTCTTCTACTTGAGTGGCAGAATCTGAGGTACTTCTTCGACTTGATGAAGTAATTTCATTAATTTCTTTAGCATTATCGTCAATCTCTGAGGATGTGCCATCATTTTTGACTCTATTTGTTTTCACTTCAGTTTCATCATCATATTTAATCCTGGATAAGAGGTCTGCACAGGTGTTCATTTCGCCTGGGATATGTTCGATAGTGGTGTCGTAGGACTGTAAATTCATTGCCCATGTCTGTAACTTCTTTGGCTGTTCTTGTGTTTTGGTGAGCCAGTTAACCAAAGGTTGATGATCAGTTCTTATAATGAGTTTAGTTCCTCTGACATAAAAGTCAAACTTTTGTACTGCATAGTGAATAGCATATGCTTCTTTCTCAGTGGTGGTCCACCGTTTTTGTGACTTTGACAATGCGTGGGATAGGAATGCAATGGGTTTCTCATTGGGAATGTTTGGTAGGATGGGTGTTTCATCTTCTAGTACTGGTTGTACCAAACATGCACCAATTGCGTTATCTGAGGCATCGGCGTATAGTATCATGGGCTGAGAAATATCTGGATGTCCAAGCAGTGGGATGGTGGTTAGGGCATTTTTTAGATACTCAAAGGATCTCTGGCAGTCTTCTGTCCATTTGAAGCGTGCATACTTGCGGGTAAGGGCTATCAAAGGCTCTGCTGCTCTGGAGAAATTGATGATGTGGCGCCTATAGTACCCTATTGTACCAATAAATGAGCGTGTTTGTCTCACCGTCTTGGGGCTAGGCATTTCTCTTATGGCTTTGACTTTATCTTCATCAGGTCTGACGCCATGTCTATTGATGACAAAGCCTAAATATTTTGTTTCTGTCTTTAGAAACTCACACTTCGACAGTTTTAACTTTATTTGGTGATGCCTGAGTCTATCAAACACTGTTTCAACCTTGCGGAGGTGGTCTTCCATCGTGCCTGCGGTATGTATCAGGATATCGTCTATGTATGCCAGGGCAAATGGATGTAGACCCTTTAACACTTCATCCATGAGTGACATATATGTTGCTGGAGATCCTTTTAGACCAAATGGCATAACATTCCAAAAAAAGCTTCCCATATGTGAACAGAATGTGGATTTCTGTTTTGCCTCAGGTGTCATGGGGATGCACCAAAAGCCTGACCTTGCATCAAGTGTGGTAAAGTATGTAGACTTTCCTAACGTCGCAAGTAGATCGTCTATCCTGGGGAGGGGGTAGGAAATGACTTTTGTGATTTTGTTAAGGGCACGGTAGTCGCAGCAAAAGCGACTGGAGCCGTCTTTCTTTGTTACGATCACTATGGGTGAGGACCATTGGGAACGGGATCTTTCGATGATTCCTGCCTGTAGCATTTCATTTATAGACCTTTCCACGAGTTCTCTATTTTTCAAGGGCGTATGATAGGGTTTCATATGTATTGGCTCCTCTGTGGTTGTTTGAATGTCCATTGTGACAGTGTTAGTTCTGCCTAATTCCATGTCATTGAGTGCGAATACATCTTGGTGCTTTTCTACAAACGTTTTCAAACGTTGCTTATTATCTTCTGTGGCATTCAGGGTTGCAAGTAACTGAGCTATTCTCTCTCTGTATTTATGATCTGCTATGATATCTCTGGTCTGTCTTGATGCCTCCGTTTCATTCCCATAATTTTGGGACATTTTTCTTGCATCTTGTGAAAATCTCTGCTCCTGGTATGTGGCTTTCTTTTGCGTAGTTCTTTGCCGTTCATTGGGCTGTGCTTGGTACTGTTTCCTCTGCCATGTGCTGTGTGCATTTCCATTTGTCACTGCATTTACTGTATATTCATTTCTTATTATATTTCTGGGGTAGTCGTTGTTGTGCCATTTTTTCTGATTATTTCTGCCGTAACTGCGCTTATCCGCGTACGTTACTGTATTTCTTCTGTTTGTGCTATAGGGCTGTCTTCTTTCCCTGGGCGAAAATTTTTCATTCTTTCTGTTTCCAACTTTGCTGCTATAGTATCCTCCTGTGGTATAGTCATATAAGAATTCTTCCTTTTCTTCGGAAATTTCAATTGGTTTTGGGACTTTATCATATCCACCTGTTTTTGAGTTATATTGATACTCCATGGGGCATGTATCACTGTCTTGTCGCTTTGGATATCCACCTGGCAAGACAATTTCTGTTTCTCTGTTACTCTGTGATATACAGCACTTCATCTTTTCTCTTGGTGTGCTGGGGCGCAAGAATGAGTAATTATAGTCATTTTCATACTGTGGCCTTTCTCTTCTTATGTATGGACTGGTTCGTTTCTGCCATCTGGGTAGGGTATGCTGTGGTGTAACATAGCTGTGACTGATGTTGCTGCCTTTTTCCGCATAAGCCTTATAACTGTTTACTTTCCATGTACTATGGTTATTTGTGCTGCGATTTCGTGCATTATGTCCAGTGGGGGTGGTTGAGACAATTTGTGGATGGTCTCTATTGGTTTTAGTCTGTCTTATCGTTGACGTATCCACTTGTGCTACAATTGTGCCTCTATTTATAGTGGTAGTTTTTCCTGACATATTCAATATCATGATGGGGAAATCTCTAGCCTTCGAGACTTCAGCAATTCCCTCTGTAATTTGCAACAATGGGTCATCAATAATGCTTTCTTCTGCTAGGGGCTGTATTTGAATTGATTGCCCTGGTGTTATGTACTCAGAATTTTTTTTACTCTGCCTTTTGCTATGACCAGGGAGTTTGGAGCCACCGTTATGGGAGCTGTAATCCTTACCAAAGACGCTATGTGGATATCGTCCTGGAGATCTATGTATGTATTGTTGACTTTGATTTTCTGGAGGTCATAGTATATTCGAACTTTGTGTTTGTTAAAAAAATCTCTCCCTAGGATAAGATTTCTAGACATTCCTTTAGTAATGACAAATGGGTGTTCAAAATTTGTTTCGCCTAAGGAAAATATTAGCCATGCTGTCCCAACTGAATTTAGTCTTTGTCCCGTGACTGAAGCTAGGTGTGTTTTGGACGGTTGAAATCGTACTAAGTGTTGGATCCTCTTGAACAGCTGGAACCTAATAAGGCTGATGGATGCTCCTGTATCTACCAGTGCCCTATATTGTTGGCCCTGTATAGACATGATGCAGGAACTGGGGTCCGGATGTATTTTAGTTCCATCATGTAGCATTTCTTCATATTGTATTTTACTGGATGGGCCCACTTGACAATTTCTGTTCTGTTTTGTTTCTTTTGTTTTGGACCATTTTCTGTGATTGTTGCCCTCACTAACGGTCCTGTTTAGTGAGTGGCGCGGCCGTTTCCCTGACGCATGAGGGGTTGAGGTGCGCCTCTGGTATACTGATTTCTGGTGTAATCACGTGGGGGTGGTGCGGGTTGTTGTGGTTGGTAACCTCCTCTTCTGATTGGTGCATGATTGTAATTTGCTCTACAGGACTTGTAACCATGTCCGAGCCTACCGCATGTAAAGCATCCGTTTGTACTGACATTATTGACGTCGTTTTGCCTCTGTGTGGGGGGTCTATAATTGCGGGGCCTATCATCTCGTTGTCGTGGGCGAGTCCATTGCCTCCTGGTATGGTCAACTTCCATAGGCTCATGCTCATCATAGTCCCTATATTCTGGTCGGGGTTCCCTACCTGCTCTTTGTTGGAACCTTCGGTGAAGATTTTCCTCCTGTATTGCTGCTTGGATTGTTTCAGCAATAGTCTTGGTGTCTTTTCTAATAAGATGCCTTCTGACTGCCATATTGAGGAATCGATCTCCAAAAAGTTTGTACCGATTCATCTCTTTCCTGTTTCATGCTTCTAAGGACTGACCAAGACATTTTGTCGTATCTCTGGGTGAGCTCTTTTTTTAGGGACTCGTAGGTTTCTGTGGGGTACTGCTGGGACCTCCTTCTTAAAATATCAGTCACGTACGAATCAGAACCTAACAGAGCGATTTTCTTTCTCTCTTCATCTGTTGTTGCCTCTGCTAGTGCCGCAAATTTTTCCATGTCGGACAACCATCTTCTGAATTTTTTCTTGTTTCCATCGAACGGCTGAACAATGGATCTAACGTGTGTGAATTTCGCGTAGTTGTCATTTTTCTGTAGGGTTTCAGTAATTTGCCATAGCGCTATTATTGTTGGTCCTCCATATTTTGTCTGTCCTGGGGCTGCAGTGGTTGTGTATTTACGGGTTGGTTCTGTGGTTGTTGTTGTTGTTGTTGTTCCACACCAAGCTGTTGAAAATTATGTAGTAAATCGTCCATGGTCTATGATCGCTAGTTATTCGCTTTATCAAAGAGAAGTGGTCACGGGCACCATATTACCATCATGTGACAGTGCCGGTATATGCAGTATTTTCAGAGAAACAGCGCTTTATCAAAGAGAAGTGGTCACGGCACCATATTACCATCATGTGACAGTGCCGGTATATGCAGTATTTTCAGTTTACTTTACAGAGAGCAGATGTTTAACTGGCCTAATCACCAGAGATCTAGATTTCTCTCCTAAATTTGTGTTACCAGGTTCGATTTTCTTCTCTTAGGTGTTGATGTAGCGAATTTAATTGAAATGGATAGATTTCTTAGCTTAATCTCAAAACTGTAGTAATTCACCTTTTCAACAGCGTTCGATTTCATGCAAAACTTTTAATACCTTTCAGCATGAAACTTAAATTTCAACAAAGTCTGGAATTCAGAACATTTTTACAATAATAAGCATAATAAAGTTTTAACATCTCATCAGATGCTTTCATCGATGCAAAAATCCCTTTTTGCATCTTTGTCTCATAGGCCTACTCAATTGTCAAATATGGCGAACTTTCTCATTCCACCGTGTTCCTTCCTTTAAGTTACCGTCTTATCCTAGGTTCGACGACATTTACCCATCTCTTCAGATTTGTCCTTGTTTTCTTTATCATCATAAGTATTCCTTGAGCTAAATACTTTCCAACACAAGGATATTTTCTGCTCTACACGGTTTGAGGTGTAAGACTAGTTTTTTGCAAATTGACTCAAATCCTCGAACCTAGTTCTGCTGCGACTAGGGTTGGGAGCTCTATTCAAAATATACATTGAATGATAGTCACTACTTACGCAAGTAAGAAATATAAAACCACTCAATGTCCTGAAATGCATATTTTATAATAAATGTATGAAGTTGACTTCCTCAAACTAAGAAATATGTAGAGCTGGACCAGATACGACCTCTTGAGTTGCGCTCTTTCATTCTACTGCCAGATGGCGTCCTGTTCTATATTCCCCGGGGTAAATCTGAGCTATCCGATTGGTCAGGGGAAATCACCCAATTATTAGAAATAGCGTGTAGAAGCGACTCTACCCTAAATATGTGACACTATAATTTTTTTATATTCTGTTTCTCATAAAATATAAAATTATGGGGTAGTCTGTGCTTCCTCCGTCTTGTTGGAGTATAGCCTGTTTCCAAAGGAACAACTATGTACACGGCCACAGTAGTGAATGGAGTCTTTTTGTATTGGACATAGAACAACCATCCCAGATTGTGGAGCAATAGTCAAGGTTTGTTTGTATGTGAGATATATAGAACAATTTACGTGCATCTTCATCTAGGAAATGTTTGATTTTAGCTAACTGGTAAACTTTCTGTGCCGTTAGCTTGGTCAGTGTGTCACCGTGTGGTTGTACAGTGTAAAATACACTGTATGTTTAAGTCAGTCGAACAGTTATTTGGTGTTAACAAGATGAAAGAGTATATAAAAATGGGTTAGAAAATCAGAATAATTCAAGTGATAGATTATTTGTTCTTAACATGGGAGATAAAAGAATGTAAATGTAGTGTTTTTTGTAAGGGAGGGAACCTTTTTAGACCTTAAAGTAATCTAAGTATATATCATTAGAGTTTACCAAATTTGCATATTAGACTAGTTTTAATAAAGATATAGAAGGATTAATGAAACTAAGTTAAAAAGTACAAAGGGGAATAACAATGTTATTAGCGCCCTTTACAGGTTTAGTGAGTTAAGAGAACACAGAGCAGAGTAAAACGCACGTGAAAATAGTGACTAGAAGTAAACAGTTATAGAGCACAGTTCACGGAGCTAACAGCTTAGAATTAAGCGTGCTGATAGGTGAGCGAACTGAACAACGGACCAATCGTATTAACTAAAACAACTTTGGACCATCAGATAGGAAACTGAAGGACGATTAGAGATCAGTCCTACCAGAGAAGTTGACCGGGCAGGTCAAGTTTCGCTGAGCTCTCAAGAAATGTGAAACCTGCGGTATGCAGAAGGGCTACAGAAATAGCTAGATATAGAAAGATAGAAATAGGAATTCAGGAGAACACTTAGAATTGATTAACAATTTGTGTGATCAACTGTAGAATTAGCTGATAGGGGTGTTAGTAAGGATCGTGATAGGTAACTGGACTTCGTTTAAAATGGTAAGAACAAAACTTTAATTATTTTACTTAAGTGACATGTTTTTTTTTTCACCCTCAAATTTGTCACAGGCTAATGAAGCTCACATTTAAGGGAGCGAGCTAAAGAAGATAAAATTGAGGCAAGGACAATATTTAAGCTTAAAGAGTAAATAACTTTTATTATCAGATAGCCAGGATGGGCTGTCATGCCAAGAAGATGAGGCATTGCCATTAAACGAGATTGTATCGAACCAAGGGTTCACAGCACTGACAATTATGAAATCTATTAAGCGCTCTCTCATATAAGAGTAAGTATGGAGACGCCACCACAAGTGAGTCTGACATTCACGAAACATCTCATGCGCTCTCTCATACAAGAGTAAGTATGGTGGAAGCCATTTTGGTATTGGACATTGTTTATTTCAGGTGTAGCTATTGAATTTTATATGCTGCATTTAAAGGAGTTAAACCTAACTAGGTTGAGATTGGGTGAGAACATGACTCCAAGGATTTAGAAGAACTGTTGTAGAAAATAAATGAGAAAAATAGAACTTGAGAAGGAATTTGGTAGGCCAGAGGTATAATGAAATATGCAAGAGGCTACAAGAGAAACAATATATAACTAAGCTTTGAGATATGTGTTTGAATCAAGCGGAAGACTTGAGGACATTGAAATTGTGAACTGTAGCTGATGTATCATGTTGGATGATCATGCATTATCTTATGTAAATAAAGGTTGCTTGTTGAATTTGAATCACATCACTCCAGTTGCTTTGATGTGAGAAGAGAATAAGGAATGGAGAGATATTAGAATTGAGTATTAGGAAAGATAGAAATAATAGAACACCCTATACGCATCAGTCGCTAGACAACATCAAGGAGGGAAGAACGTGGTCTGGGTTGAGCAAAAGACGAACCTATTCTCATCCAAGAACTATCATCTCTGGCGGAACAAGGGGGCCAGTAAGAGAAACAATCTCACTTGGAAGAAAGAAACAAAGTAAATAATAGATAACTAGGCCTGCCTCAGCCACCTAGTTATAGCTATCAACTAGTAGGGACACCTGCACGGTCACATAAGACTAATTTGGCGCCGTGACCACTCCTCCTACAGCGACATGGCCACATCACAAGGAGAGATGGAGCAACAACATCAACAACAACCTACTCCACCACTAACACAACAGGAATGCACAATGGTGGCTCTAAAAACTATCACAGAAGCAATGTATGATATGAAGCAGACTTCAAAATACAGCCAAATAAGGACAAGTATCACGCCATTTACAGGGGATGCCAAACAATTCAGAAAGTGGATAAAAGATGTAGAAAAATTTGCGACAACAATAAATGCGTCCACAGATATAGAGTGCAAAAGAATATTGCAATTGTCATCGGATTCCTTAGTCTCAGATTTTTTACGTAGAAGGGACAATGAATATCCCATGGAAACGTTCGAATCACTTAAGAAGGAACTAAAGTTAAGATATAGTGACATTACCAATGTGGACCAGGCATGGTCACTTCTCTGCCGCATAAGACAACAGAAAGATGAGTCCATCCAGTCTTATGGAGAAAGGCTACAAAATTTAGCGGAAGAGGCATCGTTCGATAATTTAGCAGCATCGCCGGACATGGAGAGACGTCTAGTGAGCAATTTTGTTAATGGATTAGTGAACAACACCATGAAAAAATACATGATGCGAAAAGACCCAAAAACGATGAATGAGGCAATGCAGATAGCGATCAAAGAACAGAACGTACAGATCAGATGCAATCAATGTCGGCAACAAGATCCCATACTTGAAACACACACAGAGTATGAACCCATGGAGATCGGATACTCTCGTACATGCTGGCAGCGGCCAAGCCAGTCACGACACCAACAGTCCGAAGACGGGAATCGTAGTCAAACACCCTCCCAGACAGCAAATAATACAACAGATTCAGGCTCCCATTTGCTATAATTGTGGCTTCGAAGGACACTTAGCTCGTCAGTGCCGTCAGCAACATCCCCGTCCATTCCAAGAGAGTTATAATAATTCGAGATATTATGGTAACACCAATATACAAAATCACAGGAAAAATTCTCGAGGGGTGCATACAGTTCCCAGTTTCCCAAGAGCACAGTCAAGAAGGTACAATCAGGGAAACGGACCAGTCAACCAGTAAGTAGGACCGTTCCTGGTGACTACAAAAATGATGAAAACAACTTTCCTCATGGTAGGTCCAAAGAAAAAAGAAACATAATTTCGTACTCCACAACTCCTCCTCAAACAATGAATGTAACATCAGACCCTAGTTCTTGCCTGATTAACATCAACAACAAGAATTATCGAGCACTGATAGATACAGGTGCTTCAGTCAGTCTCATTAGGGAACAAGTATATAAACAAATTAAACATGTAGTAAGTTTCCGACCCTCAAAAACACTCATGTGTTCAGTGACAGGGGAACCGATGAAGTCATGTGGTACCGCCGACATTACCTTCTCCATTGGACAACAGCGGTTCACACATCCTTTTGTAATCACACGAGGTATGTCGAGAAACTTTATTTTGGGAAGGGACTTCCTCAACAAATATAATGCCAGCATATATTTTGATAACCATCAAGTTAGGATTAATGACGAATACATTCCACTACAAGATGACAAAAACATTGCATCATTGGTGCGGTTAACAGCTCCAGTCACATTAAAACCTAACTCACTGGTAATAACTAAAGGTCGCGTGAAAAACTCCAACTACATTCAATTGGGTCAGTCAATAAATATCGAACCTTTGAATGATGAAGGCTTAAACGATGAATCTCTCATATTCGTTACGGAAGGCATCGCAGAAATCTCGTCTTCTAGGGATTTTCCAATCATGACTATAAATACTTCAGGAAAAACAACAACAATACGCAGAGGTGCAATAGTAGCTAAAATACAAAGATCGTCCTTAACTACTGTTCGAAATAATAGAACACCTGAAGTTGCTGGAAATCAACATCATTCCTCGGGACTACATGCACACCGAAATTCTACCTCATGTTACTCTCCGGTGAACAAAACGCCAGCAAAAG
>JAMPIV010009663.1:0-27500 GCA_024509875.1 Oreohelix idahoensis
TTGTGGTGTTGTTGGTTGTAAATTTTAGTGGAGGGGGGGTGAGTTGGTTGTGATTTATAGGAGGTGATAGATTTAATGAGAGTATTATATGATAGTGAGAGATTAGAGATATTTTGTATGATGATTAGAAATGGGTATGTTTTATGGGTATGGGGTATTTGTTAGATCTGTGGTAGGTGGAGAATGGTGGGGGTTAGTGGGGGGGAATGTTATGTGTTGTTGTAAATGGGTGATAGTGATTTTGGCAGTGATGTCTTGGGGAATTGTTAGGGGTAGGTAATATTTATTTAATGGAAATGTCAGTTGTACTCTTGCTAGTTTAGACCTGGAAATTGTTTTCATAAAGGATCTAATTTGTTATATGAAATTTTTGGGAGTGATTGTGGGATGTAGAATGGGGGGGGAGGTTGTATGGAAGTGAAAGATTATGGCAAAGTTTGGAATCAACTGAGAAATAAGCATTCTGGGTATGGGTTGGTAGTAGGAGTGATTCCATTTTAAAACTGTTTATTCTATTGTTTATGGCAGAAGGGATGAAGCTGGGTATGCACATAGGGGGGAGGTGGGGGGGGGGGGAGGGAAGTTGTCATTGATTAAATATAGGAGTTATAGGGTTATTTCTTGAGCGTATACACATTTAGTTAATCGTGATATGCGAAAGTGTCTGGTGAGACATTGTATTATGGGGATCTGTTGGCGTGTTGTATATTAATATGTATATTATGTGGGTGGATGGCGGGAGTTTTGAGTTTTGTCATACCGCTTCGGCAGGTCGCAAATTCAAAGCCGTTCCTAGGGCCCTTTTGAATATGTTCAGTTTAGCAAAAGATCGACTGAAAAAAAAACTCGTCGCATACTCTGTTTGCTCCTGAATTTAGTCAATATTATATGTTTAGTTTGTAATGTTTTGTACATATACATTGTATTTTCATTGTACTTTGTTTCATTTTTCTTATTTTCGTAAAAATTTTGTAGATCTAACCTATTCTATCGCTTATTTTTCATGTCAGCTGTTTTATCAATGGGTCCAGTACGCCTGTCTATTTTTAGATTTTTTGTAGTGGTTTGACCTCATTTCTGTTTTCGTTGTAATTCGCTTGTAAAAAAGATTTTATTCGTTTTTAAAAACGTTTTTCTGGCGTGGCGTTTTTATAATTGTAGTGTGATATTGTTTCGTAAAATAACTTTCTTTCCTTGGTTTATGTAATGTTCATTCACAATATAATATTAACATGGTTTGCATAGTTATTTATGTATACAATATATGATTGCAAATACTTATTGATTGCAATGCACTAGGAGGCCGTTAGCAACTATTTGTTACAACTGGGTAAGGCATAGCTATTATAATTAATAGCCAAAGAGGAAAAAAAATTGTGTTTACAGAGGATAATAAATATTCATTTATCATTTATATAATTAACTAAGTAATTCACATTAGGATTACAATGGCTAATTTAGAATCTTTCATGAAGATTGGGAAGGAATTTGGTTACATATTTGTTTCTTTGAAAGATTTTGCTATGGCTGAATTAGCAAAGGCAAAACAAGAAAAAGAAGAACATGAAGCTAAAGATGAGAGAAGACGTCTTCAGGATTTAGAATTAGAAGAAAAAAGACGTGTTGATGAAGAAAAAAGACGTATTGATGAAGAGAAAAGACTTACTGCTGAAAAAGAGTTAATACTTCTTCGTACAGAAGAACAAAAATTAAGAGCTCAATCAGCAAATAATGGTAATAATGGTGATTCACATGCTGCTACTTCAGCAGGCATTAATAAGGGTAATGATAAGTTTAAATTACCTATTTTTAAACAAACTTTTGATGACATGTCATGCTACATTTCGAGATTTGAAGGTGTATGCATTGCAAATAAACTTAACAAATCATTGTGGGTTACCAAATTGCTGGACTTTTTGAGTGGAGAACCTATGACCGCCATTACAACAATGGATGAGTCAGTTAGAAACGACTATGATGCTGCTAGGAAAGTACTGTTGAAACGTTTTCAACTCGATAAAGAGGGATATAGGATGAAGTTTAAAACAATGATTCCTGAGACAGGGAAGAATTTCTCTGCATTTATTGCTGCAATAAGAATCACTTTTGATAGATGGATTCAACTAGCTGTATTGAAAAATCTTACGATAAACTTGTTGACTTAATACTAAGGGATAAGGTATTATCTTCAGTGAACAAGCCATGCTGGTCGTTCTTACAGGAACGTAAACCACCAACCTTATCTACTCTAGATGAAATAGCAACTCAATATTACATTGTACATCCTGGTACATGCATTGCTAACAATCAAATAAAAGATGCTCTTCCAGTAGCTTTTGCCGCAACTTGGAATAATAATAATAATAATAATAGAAATAGATCTCAGAGCCTAGATAGAAATTTTATGACTAGGAGAAATAATGATAATCAATATGGCAGAAATAGCAATTTCAACAGAAATGATTACTTTAATAGAGGTAGACAACAATTTAGAAACCAGTCACCTCAAAATAGGTATAACAATAATTACAATAACAACTGTTTTAAACAAGGGTCCAACTGGGGGAACCAGAATAATTTTAATTCTCAGAATAATAACAAGGGCAATAATAACCAATACTATAGAAACAGAAATAATAGCCAAAATGGTAGACATCAGGGCAATTCTACTGATCGCCAAAGGCAACGATCTTATTCACGTGAACCATCGAGGTCTGAACATAGTGCAGGGGCGGCACTTACCAATGGTGCACCTGTAGGTAGTGAGGGATTGAATAACCAGGTTTATTCAGCAGCGTTCATTCTTAGTTCAATTGATTTCAATGTTGCTTCTCGTTGCCAGGAATATCTAACTTTGTTTCAGAAAGACAGTAATACAGTTCTGAGATGCGGACATTCCCTTCCAGCTGTTAGTCTGTCGGCCCATGACGGCACCGGTACCCTGGTATTCAACAGGGGGTTTGTGAATGGGACTGAAGTATCTGTACTCAGGGATTCTGGGTCAACAACTATATCGATTAGACAGTCACTTGTACCACCTTCCTGCTCTACTGGAAAAAGCGTCAAGTGTATCATGTTCGGCTGGACGATTGAATTCTACCCCACGGCTATTGTTTATATTAACACACTTTTGTTTTCAGGAAATGTTACAGTATGTCTTTTAAACAATCCAATTGCTGATTTGACAGTGGGTCGTATACATGGGAGCAAGGATTGCTCGCCTGAAGAGATTGAACTGTAGGAACTTGGACACAGATTCACTATATACTCAGACAATGCTAGGGCTCAGTTACATGCCCGCAATTACCATACATATGAAAATGTGTGTTTCAGTTTTGGTCTCTGTACCATTTTTGAAGACGATGAGGTTACTCCTCATAATGATGATCACGGCGATATCATACTTGATATTTCCGTTGATAAGGACTTTAACTCTACATGTACAGACGTTGTCACTGATGTTGACAATGTTGTACCTACATCTTATGATGTACATTTACATAAGTACGTATCGGTTGCAACTACAACCTTACACAAAAATCTTCTCTTGTCCTTATCATTATGGCCTTTGTTCACTACGATGCTCTGGTCATTTTTTATTACATGCACCGATGTCATTGGGAACTTGTCTCGTTATAATCACAAACATTTTCTTCATAGAATGTTGTTGATTATTTTGTTCTTTTTCGCTGTTAATGCGATGTCTTATGCTCATGACAGTGGTCATTCTGCAGTGATGGTTCATTCCATCAATGACAAGACTAAGCATTTTATATCTCATACAGTGATGACTCCGCAAGTTCAGTCATCATTTCTTAGTGTTTCTAGTCTTTCGGTGATTCAGGAGGAAGAATCTTTTTCCCTTGACATTCACATGTCTTTATCTGTACCTGCTACATTCATTCGCATGATGTGAAAAATCGTATCTCATAGAGATGATATCATTACTTATATTGACGACATCTGCTTATTTAGTTCGTCTTTTGAAGAACATTTTGTGGGACTTAATTCTTTGTTAGATACTCTACGAGTATATCATCTGACTGCAAGACCTACTAAAGTCAAGATTGCTTTTAAAGAAATCACTTTTCTTGGACATACTATTGGTTCTGGTAGGATTCAAACTGTACCTCAAAATGTATCTAAGATCCTTACCTTAGCAATTCCGACTACAGAGAAACAAGTCCGCAGTTTTCTAGGATTAGTCCAGTATTACAGCAGATTTATTCCAAATTTGTCCAGTATTACGTCTGTATTATCGTCCCTGTTGCGCAAGGGAATGCCTATGAAGATAACCTGGTCGGAAAATTGTCAGTTAGCTTTTAACAAAATTTTACATGCGTTGTCTAAACCTCCTATTCTGAGGCTACTAGATATTGCCAAAATATATATTCTCCAAACACATGCAAGTAATTTCGGCTTGGGAGCCAGTCTGTTGCAAGAACATTATGGAATGTTGCATCCCACACTGTATATCTCCAGAAAGCTGTCTGAAACTGAAAGAAAATAGTCCGTTATCGACAAGGAGCTTCTTTGTGTTGTTTGGGCTATACAGAAATTGGAGAGATACCTGCTTGGAGCGCCCTTCATAATCCAAATAGACCAGAAAGCGGTTGCTTCTCTCAGACAGGCGAATCACAAAAGTCCAAAATTGGCTCGTTTTTCCATCTTGTTGCAACCATTTGATTTCTAAATTCAACCAATTTCAGGATCTGATAATGTGGTTGCGGACTCGTTATCAAGAAACCAGTCATCAATACTCGAGAACTAAATATTACTCAATCAAATAACAATGGATTGATGACAAGTTCCTATCAAATTTACTTCACCTTGAGTCATGCAAGTCAATCCCATCTCAAACCAGAAACAATGCAAGTTTCATACTTTACATGACGTTCTAACAGTTTTTCGATGAACATCTTATTGAACACTTCAAAGAATCTACATACATACAATGATCGATTCTTTTTATCCCAACAGAACTTGGCATTCTTTCTGACTTGTGTTTCTGAACTTTGCCTGACAAAGACATATTATAGTAGTGATCACGAATCAGTTTCATGTCCAGCGTCATTTGGACTTTTCTGAATAGCTGATTCACCATCAGTATATATTGTGAAAGGAAATTTGCACGAGTACAATATAACATCGTCAAATCATGAGTTACAAGAACATGTACATTCTTACTTCAAATTGCTTGCCAGAATTTTACGACGATGCATAGAAACATTGAACGTGTTAGAATACAAGGTCTACATTTACGTTGATGAATTCCACCTTATGTACCTACCATATACTGGTACTTTACTAACTGTCGGTTGAAGACTTCGTGTCGACTTATGAGATAGTGAGCGAAACTATATCAAGTCTTCTCAACTCCCGTTGTTACCCTACATTGGTACTTGATTTGAACAGAAATAAACATTGCATTGTGTTCCATGAAGGTCTACCACCTAATTTTAGTGCAATCTACCTGCACTTGCTTATTGAACGTTGACTGAACTGCCTTACAAGTATACCTTCCATGGATTCTATTCACATATCAGGATTCGTCAGAGCCAAATAAACACTCGGAAAATACATTGACTATATTAACAGTCGAGAAAAAAAGAAATAACATTGTACGATTAGTGATTGCACTTTGTAATGATCTTCACTTTACGGAGGATTTCTTCTTGGAATTATGTATTGGTGGAAAATAGTTTGATACATCTAACTGTAACATTACCTGTATATTCTTTGATGGAGTTTAGAACTTAATTATTAGAACTTAAGTATTTTCTTACTTAATCTTCTTAGTATATTTAGGTGTTACAATTAATTAAGATTTCTCCTGATTTATTCCTTTACAAATAGACCTAACTTTATAGTATATTTTGTTAATAGGGTAAGGGAAATAACTCTTGGTTAATTTTCTTTAGTGCATGACATCCACACTTTGTTCCCTTTTCTTTTGCATATATGTACTTTTACTAATCTGTTTTCTTCCATTCCTTTTCTATTTGTCTCCACGCTAATTGTTATTAACATTTGCCATGATATTACGTACTTCACATTTTTTTTACAAACATCTACTCATTTCCTTAGTTCATTACTACACCATAATTTATTTAAAATACAATTTAGTTTAATCATTAATACATAAGTCATATGTAAATTTAGTAAATAATTATATAGTATATTGACTCTCGACGATTATATTTCGTTAATTAATTTCATACTTAGTACATATGTTCTCCTTTGTGCGACATACCATGTTTAGGACAACGACCTCAGACACTGTTTATTGTAAACATCTTTGGCTGTATATCCATTTTTTTAAAATTTTTCGCGATTCTTTTTATATTAAATGCGATGTAAATTTGTGTTGATATTGTCCAAAAAGACAATATAATTTGATTTTTTTCTAGCCCACCGGGGGAGGAATTTGTTAAAGAAGATTATTATGTAGTTTTACATGTTGGCCTCACTTAGATCTGTTAGCAGTTTAATCTACGCGGTAACATTTCTATCTGGAGTCAACATGATATGTTTTGCACTATTGTTAATTATAAATGAACGCAATAATAGGTTGACGTCTCTAGGTAATGATGACGTAATGATGTGCCGCGCTAATTGATTCAAACGGTCGATCTTGACCTTTCGTTATGTGATTCCGTCAAAGCAAGACGTGATATATTTCGCTCCCATGCGAATTAAAGTTTATGATATTCTCCTACGTGGCTTTGGTGTACGAAGGTCGCCACAAGTAATTCATTGATGTTGAACGCAAGTATACTAGTTCAAGAATAATTATCAGAGGAGTCTCTGTTTTTCGGGAGCTATCAAACATAATTTTAATCTCCATACTTTTGGTTATCGCTACTTGGATGGTTCGGATGCCGACATCTTCAGTATATAGGCCAGAGTATGTGACGATACGTAAAGGACAGTAGGAGACGCATTGTTGTGCATGTATTAATAAGATGCCATGTACACTGAATTGTGGAACTGTTTGAAACAAATAAATAGGTTTATAATTGTGGACCCAAACCAGGCGTTTGGAGCTAATGAATATTAATCATCTTCGTGATCACCCAAACCTTTCGACAACACAGCACGATCGCTCATTCGCACATATTTCATCAGTTCTCCCAACTACAAATAACAATAGATAAATAATGCAACACTGATGTCTCGTGCCTCTCTCTCTTCCGAGAAGGCAAAGTCCGTTGTAGGCTTAGGGTTATCTACAACCTCCTCGCCATGAGTCGCTGTAAAACAAAATAACAACATCTATACAAATATTTAAAATTACCTAATACATAACACATTAACACCCAAGATTCATTTATACCCTGGTGTCCCCTAAATTAATAATTCTTCGCTACACACAAGAAATAAAACAAATATTTCTGCCCGAGGGTCAGATTAAATTACAGCTACCTCTTTTCCCATGTTTCGTTAAACCCAGACGCGGGCTGACCTGATTCTTTTGTGTGCGTGACCTCGTAGGCGTCACAACATTGCTTCCCTGAAGCCAATATCCTACTGTACTGAATAATTGTCCAGCCCTATTCTTATTAAAGACTGCCCTGGGAAGGTTATCAAATAATCCAAATTACTTAACACACTTATACATACACCTTCAATGTTAATAGTAAACCCCCTTCACCCCTTGTCTTCTGACTACATTACCAAATAGCACAACTTATTAACACACAAACCACACCCACGTATGTTCACTACAATTATCATAATCAAATGCTGATACTCGGACCTCTTTATTACTTTACACAGAGCTCCCGTCTAACTTAGCACCTAACCTCATGCAGTTAATTATCTCAAAAACCGTCACTAACCATAGATACTGCTAGCTTATACATAGTATAATTATAGACCAAACTTACACTACACTGGCTCTAGTTTTTGTATAAGTCAGCAATTGATGGCAACTCCTGACTAACAAAAATTAAATTTAATCCCAGAAGAAAGCTTACTCTAACGTGCTAAAGTCCTATAGAAAAAAACTCCCTACACAACTATTAATTTATGAACATACCCAAACTTTACAGAATCTCCCGAACCGGGCAGACTGAAATGGCGCTTGTTCACGGCACAAAATTCTTCACCTGTGAGCGATAACTAGCTTTGGCGCTCACTATAGATATATTGCTAATAGCCTGATGCAAGACAGACGCGGTGAGTCATCGCGTCTGGCATCATCTCACAGGAACCGCTTTTACTCAACTTTTGACCAAATATCATGCCTGCACACAAATTAAATCGAACCCACCCAATCATATCATAAGCTTAACCTCTGACTCATCGTTGACTGAGCAATCACAAAATTATTTCTGCTCACTCGCCAAATTATACGTAATATTCTGTAACTCTTCTGACCTATCTACCGGAATGAATTACTGGTTCCGCGTTACAAACTGGGTACGGGGAATTCTCCCATCCCCACAAATAAAAGGTTGGTGAAGGTTGTCTGAGTAATCCTAACGCCATAAAGACTAACTCAGAATTAATAACTAACGAACTCGACCGCCTAAAAATAATTAAAGAACCAAAGTAATAAAAATGGAAAGAAAAAAAAGAATGGGGCGAGTTGAAAATAAAATAACAGTAAATCATCACACCGTGGTATACAAGAATGAAATAACACGAATTGTAGATGCTGTCTGTTGCATCAGCTTTTACATGTTTGAAATAATTCAAAGAATATTTGTTAACCAGTTTTAAAGTGTTGGGAGTTCGGAAGGAAGTATTTTGGTGTTTCATTTTTTACATCATCTCTTTCATGGTCTTCATCGTGTTAATGAAAATCTTATAATTGGAATGTTCGGATAACTGATGGCTAAAACGTATAATGTTTCCAGTTAATTTATTTATGTCTCTTATTTTACAGTGATGTCAGTGACAGCAAGTGTACTAACGCTCACAGTCATCTCGGTGGAGAGGCTAATAGCAGTGGCGTATCCATTTAGACATCGCTGGTCACCTGTGGTCTCGGCGGTCATTGTAGGTAAGGTAAAAAAGGTAAAGGATCCCGTTACAACCATGTTCCTTGTTTCCTTCTGTCTCCATTTCTCTTTTCCGTATGTTTTTTTATTCTGTCTATCGCCAGCATCTTCTTCGCATTTCTTGTTCCACTGGCAATTGTCGGGCTCTTGTCATCAGCTCCACATTTGGTGAACGTGTTGCACCATTTCAATCCTTATATTTTACGCAAACACCCGTTTATGAATCTCTTAAACTTTTTGGTTGTTGATTTAGTTACTCTCTATGTTTCACGCCCGTATAATAAGAACCTAAATAAATTATTTCAGCAAACATTGTTCCTCTAACCTCTACATTTTGTTTGTTTATTTGTTGGTTTTAACAAAATAAATTTGACGAAAGCTGAATATCATCAGGTGAGCTTTATTTTTCTCCGCTTATCCTGCTGAGCATCGCCTTGCATTAAACACAGATATTTTTCTGCTGGTCGTATGCTTGTATTTGATTGGCTGCAGTATAATGCAGTGATAGATGAATTCTGTTTTCTTTGAGCTAGTGACGACAAGAATAACGACAAACAGACGGTTTAGTTAATCCTAAAGCCAAACAAATTTGTTCAGGAGAGGGAACAAACTACATGCCCTCCATAATGTCCATAATACCCGAAGAAGCACATGAAAGAACGGGCGCACTAAATGAAATAAATATTTCGCATATTTTGGCAGTGGACAGTAAAGCTAACACGTGTCACAAAAATAACATGAAATAAATATATACCAATCAGTGGAGAAGGTTGCGTGCTTAAGGCAAATTAATATGTATCACAAGGTTACAGACATCAGAACAATATTTTACATTGGAGCGTAACTAGCATTATAAATATAAGACAAAAGATTAAGATTAGTTATGTATTTCAAAATTTAATTCATGTTTGATTAGATAGGATCTTAAGACACTTTTTTGTTCATTTTAACAAAAGTTTATGTGTATTAGATCGTAAACGTGTTTACATAGGTTAACATAATTTAAGACGTTGTTCTTGTGTGTCAACCTCTAAAAAATATTTATGAGTATAAGACAACAAGATCTTTAATTTAATAAAGAAAACCTATGAAGACATGACATGCAGAGTTCTTCACGAAAGACAACTTACAGAATCGTTTGGGATAAGAACGGGAGTGCGACAGGGATGCCTCTTGTCTCCATTTCTTTCCTTACTAGAAATAGACTGGGTTATGAAAACATCGACGACACACAACAGAAATGGAATCCAGTGGAATCTGACTAAACAATTAGACGATTTAGATTTTGTTGATGATTTGGCTCTCCTGTACCAGAACCGTAATCAGATGCATGACAAAATGAAAACACTCGATGAGAGGTCACAGCAATTGGGTTTAAAAATACATAACGAAAAGACAAAAATAATGAGAATAAATGCAGGAAATTATACCAGGGTTAAACTTGAAGAAACGCCATTACAATATGTAGAATCGTACACATATCTTGGCAGCAATATAGACAAAGTTGGAGGGACAGACAGTGATATCAAACTAAGAATACAAAAAGCAAGAGGAGCTTTAATTACATTGGGAATATATGGAGATTAAGAGAAATCGGATCCAACACAAAAATAAGAATCTCCAACTCAAATGTGAAGTCAGTTCTATTGTATGGCTCTGAAACATGGAGAACAACAAAAACAACAACCAAAAAGCTACAGACTTTTATAAACGGGTGCTTGCGTAGAATAGAAGGATTAAAATGGTATGACAAAGTCACCAACGTGGAACTGATGACAAGAACTAGACAAGTACCAGTGGAACAAGAGATGAGAAGAAGACGCTGGCGATGGATAGGACACACACTGAGAAAACCTGTTGATACCATTACAAGACAGTCCTTGTTCTGGAACCCACAGGGCAAGAGAGGCAGAGGTAGACCAAGAAGCACATGGAGAAGAGAGCTGGAAACAGAGGTGAAAATGATGAGCAGAACGTGGAAAGAACTTGAGATGGTGGCACGTGACAGGAGGACTTGGCATGTGTTTGTTGAAGGCCTATGCTCCTTTGGGACTGGAGGGTTATGAATGAAAGAAGACGCGTTTATGTGTGTCAGAACCAAGACAATTCTATGTTTTGAAGATTTTAAGATAGATAGATGCACGCAAATCAAACTTTAAAACACAATTAGGTGTATCGGACGTTAAAAACAAGTGTGATACGTAAGAGAAGACTGTGTCTCTCTGTTAGACCTTAAGGCAAATTACTGTTTCAGACGGTAAAACAAGTTCACGTCTTTTTGTAAAATGTGTATATCAGTTTTACTTATGTAATACCCTAAGACAAATGTGCATCTGAAACATTAAAACACGTTTACCTATGTAAAACCCGAAGACAAAAGTGCATCTGAAACATTAAAACACGTTTACCTATGAACACCGTTACAGATAAAAATCGAGCACCCTGATCGGTCCACTTTACTCTCGCCGGCACTCCTCACTCTTTTTCAATCTAATCGCTCAACGTGGTTTTCCACCCGCTTCTCTAATTAGCATACACGGGTGTTAGATGGCCACCATTTCTGTTAGATGGCCACCATTTCTGTTAGGTTCGTTTTGAGGGTGTTGAGACTGTCACTTCTGACCATAACGCAAATTGATCCATTTTGAAAATAAAGGAGTAATCAATCAAATAAAGCTGCCAACAATGGGCACATCAACGAACGTCAAGACTGTTGAAGTTATATCAGTTTATTTGACGATTGCACAGTTGACTAGACGAACATGTTGATAAGAACGACGGACGGTTAACTTTGCACAATACAGTACGTAACGTAGGTTTCATATTTAAAATTACAGTTAGTCCATTCCGTAAGATAATCTCTTTGGTAACGTCAGACTAGTTATACAGTATTTATAACATGGCATCCAAGTAAACAAATGAGGCAGTTACATTCGATAGGTCATCTTTCATTATCCTATGACCTTGGCAATGACGGAGAGCCTTATCAGGTCTTCTATATCATATAATGTTCCAATACTACGTATCTCCTTTTGGTACTGGCCTCTTACTTCAATCAATGTGGAATTACAATAATACATATTCCTGCCAACGACCTTTCGTGGCATTAGCGCTTTGATATAACATATCCTTGAGTCACCTCTGCTTTACGTAGTAAGTATTCTTAACGGCCGAATAATGATACATATAATTAAAATCCTAAGCCAATCCTGGATAATCCTAATTGCAGGAATCCGTCGGATTTAAAATATACATTATAAGTTCAAGTAGGACTCCATTTTGGAACCAATAAGTTATTGGTCCAACTAGACGTCTACATGAGGAAAAATTACAATAATATAAATATCATACTTGCATTCTCTTCCCGAGAAAATCACCGGTATATAGTTGACCAAGGTCCTCATCTTCTTAACAGACGGACGGTCATATAAAGAATAAATATTCCCACAACACGGGTCCGAACGCCACAAATCCAAGGGACGCAATTTGCTCACCGAGAGGGGACCTAAAAGGCGCCCGCTCGCTAGCGAAATGAATATGCGGTCGGCGAAAGTGTGAAAATAAGCTTTCATTCAGGAATCGACCGCCCAAAATACGGGCAGAGGCGCGAAATCTCGCACTAGCTAACGGTTTTTTTAACCCATTTCATATATATATCCCATCTCTTAAAATTCAGTTATCAGTAGCGCCAGAGATTTTGAAGAAAGTACCTAGCTCGCATTATAAGAGCCATACTACAATTTGGATCACTTATATACGTGGAGATAAATTTATATTTTTCTGTGCTGCGGCTGATCATAACCTTGCGATCCAGCGATTTTACGGTCTGATGTTCCTATCAGCATCCAGAAATTATTGTTGTAACCATCTTCATGTTGTGACCCCTGTTCGGTCCACCTTCTCCATTTATGACGAGAGGTCAAATCAAGAAAAACACAATAATTATAAATTTTAACTGGAACGGAACATTCCCAGAATACAACTTTTTTTCATATACTGTATATATCTATTACCAGTCTGCTGTGGCAGAAATTAGGTACTCTTTTATCTGACCCATGACAGGAGTTTTTTCCATCGGATATATTCGAGAGAACTCACTGTTCATACTCGGCTATCACCTCAACGAACAGCCGATTATTATCATTTAACATTTTTTCCCCATCACGTCACAGAGTGTCACAGCCACCGGAGGCTAGACCGCACTGGAACAATATATTAACATATTACTTCCCAAGACAGTGCCACCACATAGAAAAAACTTATCCCAAACCAATACCTGCAGTGAAAAGAGGAATATCCAGGATAAAACTAACGCATCAATTTCAGCGACTCCCGAAAAATAGCAGTCAGCAAACCGGATAGTCTGGGGCTGCAATTGACAACGAATATGACTGAATAATCTTAATACCTGTTAGTGTTTAATTCCATGGAATTTATGCAGCGTCAACATCTGGGTAAGCAAATCTGAAAGTGGGCCACTGCATGAGTGTAGTGAGTGAACAGAAAGAAAGAAACTTATTTTTTTGGTTACCAATAACATACCAGTCTTCTTTTGATCTCTCACTAATCTGAGTATTCACGGGGTAGGTTAAATTAAGGACTTGTTTTCTTTTTCCCGTCATGACTGTTCCCTACACCCCCCCCCCCCTGTTAATTATTTTGATCTTTTGGGTAAATTACCTCTGTTGGGATCTTCCTAGTTTCCCTATATAAGAGGGAGGGCCTATTAGATTATGTTTTTCATTTCTTGTCTGTAAACTATAATTCATTGATGTAAATGCTTTTCTTGATATTGTGATATTTTCTAGTGAGAATAAACATAATAAACCTTAAGCTATAGTGTTGGTCAAACTCCGGCCCTTATATGTGATCCATAGTTTATCTGTTTTCACTTCTTCTTTCTTTCTTCTTTTATCCTTAGCCGCCGACCGTCAAAGCAGTCAGTGGCCATCACGCCTAGTGGCGTCTTGTAGGGCAACAACAAATTGATTCCACTTTGCTCGGTCGGTGGCCATCCTTCGTACAGTGCCCCAACTCTGGTTCATTCTTTGCATCTCAGCCTCCACAGTCCTCCGCCAGGTTGTTTTTGGTCGGCCTCTCTTTCGTTTTCCTTCAGGGGTCCAAAGCATAGCTGTTCTTGTGATGGCATCGGGGTCTCTTCTGAGGACATGACCAACCCAGCTACAGCGTCTGCCAGCTATGATGGTGTGCATGTCCTCTTGCTTGCTACGAGTAAGCAGATCTTGGTTAGTGATGGTATTTGGCCAAAAGATATCTATTTTCACGTCTGTACGTATTTCTGTCACAAAATTGTGTGTACGTGAGAGTATTGAAATTTGAATCTGTACCAAGAGAGAAAGCGCGTCTGAATTTAAATAGAGTCGTAAAAGATAGGCTGGATTAGAGCAATTACTCAATCCAAGACTGTTCTTTCTCTTACACTATCACCCCCTCGTGAAACAGAAACTGTTTCTTACACCTTCCTCTCACATAGCTATCACTATCACCTCTGCTCGTACGGGACCATAAATATATCAGCCCTATCTTCTCAAAACTTACGACAAACACCTTAAGACAAATGTGCATCTGAAACATTAAAACACGTTTACCTATGTAAAACCCTAAGACAAATGTGCATCTGAAACATTAAAACAAGTTTACCTATGTAAAACCCTAAGACAAATGCTAAAAACAAGTTTGCATCCTCAAGACAAATGTCTCAGACAGTTAAACAAGTTTACGTGTGTAAGACGCTAAAAAAATTTTTTGTCTCTGGCAGTAAATTAATTTTATTTGTAAAAGATCTCGAGACAGGTGTAGGAATTTAAGATATTGAAATACACGTGTGTGTATAAGGTCGTAAGATGTGTCTACGTGTGCCAGACCGACAAGTTTCTGATTTGTTATCCACTCACTGTTCGGTGCGTAAACATTAAAAGACATAATGAGAAATAACAGAAATGAGAAAAAAGTATGCCACTTAAGAGCCACGAGACACAGTACTTACCTCATACACAATAAAAACTGAATTCATTAGAGCCACGTAAGATTATGCACCAGAAACAACAATAAATGTCAAGTATTTTGACATTATATTCAGAAAAACAGTATTCATATTTGTAGACAACGGTGCGCTGAAAAAAGATTTTTTTTTTTAAAGTTAGGGGAGATCGATAATTATATAAAGTAAATGAGGAAGCAAAGTCAAAGCTAATAATTAATTACATTAAAGAAAATATTAAATTAAAATACAAAATATTAAAAGCAGTACAATAATAAAACAAAGAAGCACAATTATAAGAAATTGCTGAGGCAAAAGCCAATTTGATAAGGACAGACAGACTACACCCTCTGCATGGGAACATAACAGATATCAAGGGAGCAAAAGTAAAGAGAGTGATGTCATGGATGGAACAGACAGAGGCTACAGCTGGGAAGGTGATCACAGTTGAAAATATATTCAAGGGAGAAGAGTCAGGTGAGAACTGGACAAACTACCAGCAAGTCATCATTAGCCTTGTCAGGGAGTGCAGAGCTTGGGGCAATGGGAAAGCAGAGCTGGAAATTGATCAACTGATACATGGTCATGCCGAGGATGATGATGCCATTGTGTATACTGGTGGGTCTGGGAGTGGTGAGAAAGGAGGTTGAGGTTTCTCTGCTAGAGTAAAGGGTAGCTTACATGACAACAACCTCCAGCATTAGAATGGAGGTAAATGCAGCTACTAAAGCCCTGAGGGGGCTGTCTGAAATTCCAAAAAACAGGGAAGTTATTGTGTCAGACTCTTGCTTCGGAATTTCCAGAATGGGTGGCCCCAGCATGATTGGCAAATATCCATAGACGCCTCGAATCTTCGGGAAGTGGTGTGGATATACTGTTCTAATTATGCAGGGATACGCGGCTGACAGAGTAGCTTCGAGAGCACCCATAGTGGGGACAATGAATATGGATAAAGGATACATACTAAAGACAATTAATGATCGCCTGTTAGAGAACGACAGTTCAATATATGAATCATCAACGCTCAGATTGTTGGAATTTGGCATCAAATGTTAGACTAGCAGGGAAGGACTTATAAGAGGATGCATCCGTCGTGCATACAAACAGCGCGCTACAGGAACAGTAAGCATTCATACCCTTCGACATTTCCTGAGCGAGACTGAGCACCTATGGGTTTGCTCATAGTGCAAGATGCCGATTCTGATCAACGATAACAATAACTTAGTACAAGTAAAAGATACGAAGCAAACACACATAAAGAAGTACTAGGTGGAAGTATCTCGCTAACGTTCAGCTTCCAGTGCAGCTTAACCCTTTAACACATACACTCCAAGTCTCTGTCCTAAGCCTAATTCCTTTCTCCTTGTGTTTGCGTTATTTTTGTTGTAGTTGTTGTTAGTTTGGTCTTCCACTATTTCTTTTACTCTGGGGTTTCAGAATCAAGGCCGCCTTGAAACGTTCTCAGCTGGTATCTTAAATGTGCGTCCTATCGACTGTCGTACAGATAGGTTGTGAGTTATTTTTGGCCCGTCTGAGTAGAGTGGATGGTGATAGATACGTGAGACAAGGTGTGAGAAATAGATTTCACGGGTGATAGCTTAAGGAGAAGATATGTCTCTGGAATGAGTAATTTTCTCTATCCCAGCCTATCTATACGACTATAATTTAGTACAAGGCAACATTGCCCTCCTCATACATATAAATATAAGTTTAACTACACACACACAGCTATGTGACAACAAGATACACAAACGTGAAAAAATACGGTTAATTGGGTATGGGTCTGACCAACACACAAATGTAAGTTTTCTTTGTTGTTTATTGTCATTTAAACTTGACAACATCAAATATCTAAAGAAAGATCAAATGAAAAAATCAGATTTACATACGTATGAAATAGCAGAATAAATGTGCCCTCCCCCTATGGAGAAAAGAACCCAAAAAGTTAACAACCCAAAAGTCGAAGGTTAGCACTATGTTACAGAGTAGACAGTAAAGAAAACAAGTTCCTACTATATGCTACCCAGTAAAGTAAACAAGTTTAAGCAAAATCCAATGTTGGTAAAGTTCCTGTAACAAAGAAAAATAGTTACTCTCTCTTTCATACAGTGGCCACTCAATCACTCTTACCTACTCTTGGTGATATCCCTTGGAATTACAATTTTTCCTGAATATATATAAAATGTCAGGTTCAATTCCCAAATTGGCCCCAGTCTATCCTCTAATAAATAAAGACTAGGGAGGTGAACGCCGAATCTGGTGTGTGTTTTTTCTGGATGAACAAAATGTCACCGCCAATAGTTGATGTCGAAACGTGATCTTGGGGTTCACAGTTAAAAGAGGAAAATACTTCCAGTATTGGGAAACATCTGGTTGCTAAAACAATGTTACATATGATGATGATGATAATCCTATCGGAAACTCTATGCTAGAGCGCCGATTCTGAAACAGCGTAAATTTCTGGATGCTTCGCTTGAATACGACTGTCAGAAGTCGGGAATTAGTGTTATTTTTGCACACCCCAGTGGACTGATAAAATTGAAAAAATATTGCTGGGTTTGGTAAGTCCAGTTAAATTTACAAGTTAAAATGTTTCTCATGTATCGTTGGCAAATACTTCCTCACAAATGAAATTGGTGACGCACAAGCCAAGAAAAAAGACAACATTAACCAATCAGTAAAAAAGAAAAAGATCGCTGGACGCCCTTGATCAGGTCAGAAAATCAGAATGAAAATCACCACGCATGCTATTAACACATTTTCCACAATGCTCCTAGAACTACGTGCTTAGGCTATCCAAAAATTCTGAGTGACAACTGATAGCAGGTTTAAGAAAACACAGTTTATATATCATTATATTTCTCTGATCTATAGATGTTGTTACTTTTCATACTATTGCGTGAAACGGAGAATCAGAAACAAAGTTCCCAGATAAAGGCTTATGATCGGTCTTCCGTCGAGCGTTGCTAACCGACATCAGAAGAATTCTTACGTCTAACGGGTCTTCTCTGTACGAATGGACGCTTCCGAAGATCAAAGAGACCAGGGGTTTCTGACTTCCCCTGAGTACGAACTTCAAAAGATTCTGTGTTATTCACGTGCGGTCTGTCAGGTATCGTATGATTGACAGATAAGCTCGCGTGAGGAGACGAGGTAAACAAACCTGATTCGCTACCTGTTATGACGGGCAGGTCACGAAAGTTTGTAAACACTTCGTTTGCTTATGTTCAAAGAAAAGAGGCGTGACGAAAAAATGAGTAAACACAGGCTGTAAATGCATGGTTTTGCTAGCAAATCAAAGAACGCTACGAGATCACAAAAGACTGTCAAATTACTGTAGGCTCTTTTTTCCATTATACGTCACATCGGCCATCAGCCTTTTCTATTCACATCTTGTTTCACTGGCATTTGTCTGGTTCCTTCTATCAGTTCCACAAAGGTGATCTTGACATCATGTACAAAGAATTGCTCCAGAAACTACTGTTACAAGGGAATGCTTCTAATACGCACAGCATTTTTTCTAAAGACATTGTATAATCATTTTTTCTAAAGACATTGTATAATCATTTTTCTAAAGACATTGTATAATCATTTTTTCTAAAGACATTGTATAATCATTTTTCTAAAGACGTTCTATAATCATTTTTCTAAAGGCATTGTATAATTAGCTTGTCTGAATTGTACACTTTAATTTTTTTCGGTCAAAGCTAGATAACTCTAGTTTGACTGAAATTACCATTTTTAATTATGGTTACCTTCTCTTGTGACGGGACACGTCGGTCCATATTTTTTAACGATGTGTGACCATTCTCCTTATATGGTAGTATCGGTCAACTGTTTCTTGGTATGATTGAAACTAGTGTTGAGGTCTTTATTTCGGTCCATATAAGGCGCGATTTTATTACAAATCTTGATCTGGAATGTTCCTTACACCGTCTCGTTTGATTCTTGCTCAGTTGTATGCGTTTGCGCATGTCCGGACGTTAGGTGTGTCTGGGAAGCTTTCCTGTCTGGGAGTCGATGAAAGTTGTGAAGCAGGAAAGACGCCTTTGCGTCTCTGTGATTCTTGATAGGGATTTAGGAGCCTTATTGTGAGTTAGTTAGCTAACAAGGTCCTTCCCTCGATTATTCAAAACGCCTGGAGGCGTGTGTTTTTGTGGTGTTGATTTCTAAACAAGGTAATACCTCATTTACGTATCAAAATCTGTAATCTAACTTTATGTTTGACAATGGTCGATTTCTGCTCACTTACGCATTACAGAAACAGAGGTCTTTCTACTAGAAGTCACGCCCCAGTATCTTCATACTTGAGATTTATATGTACACGGGTCATACCTAGCCCGAAGAACAGTTCTATGTTCTACGAACGTCGCTGTGTCAGCGATTGCACCTACGTCGAGGTTAGACTTAGGAATGCCTGTAAAGGTCAGCTTGACCTACACTCCTGGAACACCATCCTCGTGCAATTTATGATTAGACTCATTTAGCACATCTGAACAGTGAGAGGAGTATTTGATGCACTTTTGTAATATTGGAGCCAACAATATAATCCCGTGCGCCATATCATTATTTGAGTATATGCCAAATGCATTGATGAACATAACTTATGCTAATTTTCGTGAACTGTAATGTGAAATGGATGTACTGTTAACTGTCCTGTGGAGTCAGATAATAAACATTGGAAACGTCAACAGCAGTTGCACATTATATGACTTTTCCATGTCATGCTCATATGTCATGAACTTATGAACGACATCATCCACACTCACAGCAACCAACAACAGACCAGACACCTCACACTGCAACCTATTACATCCCTGGTGGCCTGTGTGGCCTTATCATTCTGGTGTCTGTAGGGGTGGTACTCTACTGGGCTGCTGACTATCATTGTAGTGGCCAGTAGTCAGCCTGATTTCCACCCATATCATTTGGTGGCCAATGACTGGTTCGTTTGTTATCAGCACTCAAGGGGTCAACAAACCCATACATTCAAGTTCGTGAACTATCACTTCCATTTAACATTCTACATCTACAATGACGCAAGTTCGCTATATTTTGGAAAGTACCTGGCGTCGCGACACTCAGAAGGTCAAGTGCCGATTGAGTCAATTTTGCTGATTCAGAAGGACAAGTGCCGATCAAATCGATTTACTGTTGCTGATTTAGAAGGTCAAGTGCCGATCAAATCGATTTACTGTTGCTGATTCAGAAGGTCAAGTGCCGATCATTGTAGGAAGAAGGACAAGTTCCGTAACAACATTCAATATCAGAAACTCATTTCCTGCGTCATGGCGATTTATGGGAGCAGTTGTCGATCAACGTTGGATCATTTATCCTTAGAACGCTGATCATCACCTGTTTCTGCACTGTTAGGTGTGACGACATGTGCAGTTTTGTTTTCGTTATTTTTTCGCATTCTTTAGTTTTGTTTTGATTTGTTTGTATTTGTAGGTCTCCTCTTTTCTATTATTCAGTTCTTTACACCATTTTTGTTATACATTGTGACGTCATTTGTTTGTTTACATTTTTCGCATCTGTCATCACATTCTTTGTGATATTTTCTTTTAGTTTTCGCTGTTTATTTAGTTGACTTTTGCGAATGTTTTTGTATTATCTTTGATCCTTGTTATTGTTTACATTGTCTTTGATCTTTGTTATTGTTTACATTGTCTTTGATCTTTGTTATTGTTTACATTGTCTTTGTTTTTTGTTATTCTTCTTGCGTAATTAGCTTTCACAATTGTTTATATAGTGCACTTATCATAACAAACTGGTGGTTTTTGCTTATGCACTATTGTGTAGTGCAGTTATGATAAATAACTGATGGATATTATGCACTAATTTGTGTAGTGCCCTGATGATTAAGAAGTGACTTGTGATATTATTATACATTTGATAATACAAGTTCTTTGTTAAAGACTTGTTTCCCACAGAGATTGGGATAAACATTGGGATTATACAAGTACTTTATTTAAGTCTTGTTACTATTAAGGTTGAAATAGGATAATTAATTATTTCAGGTTTTGGTCTCATAATATTAGACATCATGTCTACACTTTAGTACTTTATTGAGCAAGGGAAATACCTTGGTAAGACTGGTGATAAATTGGAAGAATATGCGACTACTCAATATGATAAAGCATTAAAGGTGGAAGAGAAGAAAATGGAAATAGAAGCTGAACAAAAGAAATTGCAGATGCAAGTGGATGAAAGGAGGTTCCAAATGGAAATGGAAAAACAGAAAAGAGAAGCTGAGGAAAGAAAAATTCAGCTACAATTGGATGCTGAAAATAAAAAACTTGAAAAAGAGGCTGAAAATAAAAGACTTGAAAAAGAGGCTGAAAATAAGAGACTAGAGATAGAAGCTGAGGCTGAAGAGAAAAAATTACAAAGAGAGGCTAAAGAGAGAAAGTTACAAAGAGAGGCTGATGAGAGAAAAGCAAAAATGGAGCATGAAGAAAAACTCTTAGCTTTGGAGTTAGAAAAGTTGAAATTGTTGAACACTGGTAATGCTAATGATGCAAATAAGGTGTCAGATAAGTTCAATGCAAGTACTTTTAAGATTAAGCTACCTGTATTCAATGCTTCCAGTGACGATATAACGTTTTATCTGGATAGATTCGAACGTACATGTAAAACACATAACATAGATAAATCACTGTATGTTTATCAGTTGTCTAATTTACTTAAAGGTGATACTTTGAGTATGTTAAGTATGGTAGATGAGCCTGACAAGAATAATTATGAGGTTATCAGAGCAGTCTTGTTAAAGAAGTACCAACTTAACGAAGACGGCTATCGTTTTCAATTTAAAAATATGTTGCCAGATACTGGAGTTGAATTCTCTGAATTCATTTCAAAGATACGTCTTACTTTTTCACGATGGGTTGAGCTGTCTAAGACAGAACATACATATGAAGCACTTATGGACTTACTACTTAGAGACAAGGTTATGTCTTCTGTCAATGAATCTTTTCTTTCTTTTCTTCATGAGCGTAAGCCTAAAAACATAAAAGAAATGGAAGAATACTGTTGCCAGTATGTCAATGCGCATCCTCACGTAACCATTAGCAACTCTAAAGTAAAAGAAGGTCTGCCAGTTGCTTCGGCAGCACCTTATGGCCCAAATTTCATGCGTAAATTTCAGGGTAGCCAACAAAATTTTAATAAGAAGGATAACCGTAATTATGCTCAGAATCATAGCAATCAATTTCAGGGTGATTCTTCTTCGCAGAACTGGAGACAAGCTGATACTCCACGGTATACTACTCCCTATAATTTTAGGCATTTTCACAAAGGTAGTCAGTATAGAGGAAACTATTTTTCTCGGAGACCTCAAAACCAATATAATAGAGGTTCTCAACAGTATAGAAATGGTAATGACAGTTATGGAAACTGGAATTCAAACCAGGATAACAATTACAGTAGGGACTTTAATGATAATTGCAGAGGCAATAATGGTCGCGGTAGATCGCAACATAAAAGAAAGAGATATCAACAGGCAAACTCTGTACAGCAGGAGTCTCAGGGAGCATGTAAACAAGGTGATGATGATAAAAACTCTAGTGCTATCACATGTTCTGCCTTTGACTTTAGTAGGGCAACTAAGTGTCCCCAATGCAGTATTTTATTCGAACCGACTACCGTAACTACTTTAAGCTGTGGTCATCCTCTTCCCGCTCTTCCTGCTTCTGTTGCGCATGACGGGAGAGGTTCTCTTATACTACATAAGGGTCTTGTAAATAGTAATCCAGTCTCAGTTTTATTTGATTCCGGATGTACTACTATTGGTGTTAGGCAATCTCTTGTAAATCCATCCTGTGCTACAGGAAAGGTCATCAAATGTGTAACAAGAGCAAAACATTGAAGCTACCAATGCGGTGGTCACAAGAGCACATGCTCTGGATCCACCTCAAACTTCATTAACTGATAATAATGAAGTAGATAGCCAAAATAGTCACTTGATTATTTCACGTGACTCATTTATAAAATTGCAAGAAGAAGATCCTTCTTTACAAAAATTCTTCATTCTAGCAAAAAAAGGTGATCCAAATCAGAATACTAATAGAAAGTCTTGGATTTCTATGAAGAACGGCGTACTTGTGCGTATGGTACAAGACTCGACTACGTCCACTCATTCTCAAATTCTAGTGCCTAAGAGTATGAGATTGCAAATATTGCAACATGCTCATGACTCGCAATGTGCTGGACATATGGGTTTTTCCCGTACAAAGTCGAGGGTTCTTGCGGCTTTCTTTTGGCCATTTGTGAGCAAGGACATACGAATTTACTGTCGTTCTTGCAAAGTATGTCAGGAGGTCAAATCTAAAGGACCACGACATGCTGCGCCTATCCAGGCTGCTGACATTCCTATTCGCCCTTTTCAAAAAATGGCAATAGATATTATCGGTCCTTTTAGGATTAAATCGGCCAGAGGACATCAATTTATCCTTACATGTGTCGATATGTGCACACGTTGGCCAGAGGCTATACCTCTCAAGAGCATCTCCACTGCCGATATCGCAGACGCTCTTTGGCTAATATTTTCTCGCTTGGGATTCCCCGGAGAAATATTGTCAGACCATGGCACTCAACTTATATCCGACACTATGTCACAGGTAATGTCTATGCTACATATTAAAAGGTCTCTCAGCAGTATCTATCACCCAATGTCTAATGGGTTAGTTGAGCGTTTGAATAGGACTCTAAAAACTTTACTTGGGAAGATAACTGAGGATCATCCTCAGGATTGGGACAGGGTTTTACCCGCGGCTTTCTTTGCCTTTACAGAGGTCCCCAATGAACACACAGGGTTTTCTCCTTTTGAACTTGTCTTTGGCGCGCAACCGCGCGGCCCTATGTCTTTACTACACGATCTTATCACTGCCGATAATATTAGCCATGACACTCAATCTTCTTACGAGTATGTCATTGCTCTTAGGCAAAAGATTATTGAGGTATGCAAACTAGCAACTTCTTCATCCGAATTTGCTAAAGAAAAGGCAAGGCAGTTTGCAAATAAAAATAGATGTCTACGACAACTTTGTCCAGGTGACAAAGCTCTCGTTCTGCTTCCGTCAAGGGAGAACAGACTTCTTATTGCATGGAAAGGTCCGTATGCAATAGTCTCTAAAATTTCCGATGTCGACTATGTTGTCGATATTGATGGAAAGCATAAAACTTTCCACATAAATATGCTCACGGAATTTCATGAAAGACCTGACTATTTGCAGCCTATTTCCCAGGCAACGGACAATTCTCCAGTACTTCATGGTCATTACTCATCCCTGTCAGTTATACAGGATGAGGAAACTACTTTTTCTGATGTCAATCTCCCTCTTCCTGTGATCCCACTTTATTCAACGGAATCTTGGAAAAACGTTTCCGTTTCTCCTAATCTTTCCGCTGAGGAACATCGACAAGTTTCCTCGATGTTACAAACATTTCAGGATGTTCTTACAGACATCCCGGGACACACACATGTCATTGAACATGACATAATACTAACTGACCATAATCCTATCAGAGTCAGATCCTACCCGATACCTATCCATTTTCAGTCACAAGTCGAAAAAGAATTGGATGAAATGATACGATTGGAAATCATTGAACCATCCACTTCAGCATACTCTTCGTCTATGGTTATTGTTCGAAAGAAGGATAATAACATTCGCATTTGCGTTGATTATCGCAAATTGAACCAAGTTACGAAGTTCGATGCTGAACCTATGCCTTCATTGGAAGAGCTACTAAACAAACTTTCTAATTCTAAATTCTTTACCAAACTCGACTTATCAAAAGGTTATTGGCAAGTTCCTTTAACTGAACGATCCAAACCTTTTACTGCTTTTTCGACACCTAGGGGTATATTCCAATGGAATTTCATGCCTTTCGGTCTTATGAACGCCCCTGCTACATTCGTACGCATGATGCGTCGAATTCTCGCATATCGTACAGATGTCATAGCATACTTAGACGATATCTGTCTGTTCAGTGATTCCTGGGAAGATCACTATTTGGGTTTATACGAATTGCTGTCTACTCTTCGCGAGTATAACTTGACTGCTAAACCCTCTAAAGCCTTTATAGGATTTATTGAGATTTCTTTCCTGGGTCATCGTGTTGGTCATGGTCTTTTAAAGACAGAGGACCACAATGTTTCAAAAATACTTAACATTTCTGTCCCTAAGACGAAGAAACAAGTGCGTAGTCTCTTAGGTTTGATACAATTTTACGGACGATTCATTCCGAATCTGTCCTCCATTATGGCACCGCTTTCTACTTTACTGAAGAAAGGATCGTCTAATCTGATCCGATGGTCTCAAGAATGTCAATCCTCATTGGACCAGATTAAAACTCTATTTTCATCTCCACCTATCCTTAGGTTACCTACTATTGAGAAGACTTTTGTTCTTCGAAGTGATGGAATTGGGGCAGCACTTATGCAGGAGTATTCTGATACTCTGCATCCGGTGATGTATATCTCTAGGAAATTAAATGCTGCAGAAAGAAATTACTCGGTTTTAGACCGTGAATTATTGGCTATGGTATGGTCAATTCTGAAGTTGCAAAGATTCCTTCTAGGCGCACATTTCATTGTGGAAACCGACCAGAAAGCTCTTACTGCTATTCAGAGCAAAAACTTGAAGAGCTCGAGGTCCACTCGATATGCCATAGCTCTTCAACCATTTCATTTCACGGTGCGAGCTATCCATTGTTCGGATAATGTGATGACGGACATTCTGTCCAGGTGCCCACACGATTCCACTTAATTCTTCTGTCATATATATTTCCTGATATACAGTCCACTACTATAATGACATATCAACACATATTTTCTCATTTTTTGGGAATTTATAACATTGTACCATATAATTGCCTTTTTTCTGTTACCCATTTGATCATAACGGAAGAAGGCTTAGTTAGCAATATACGGGCCAAAAGATCACATGGCCACATTTAGATATTGTATTTTAATGATTGTATTAAGAGAGTTAACATTTGTCTTAAAGATTTGTGTTATTGATATTTTCGCAGCACATCATTGACGTCTGCGAGATTATGTACATTGTGGAACCATGAAGTATATCAAGTCCTATCCTAGGTTGGTGCGGATTATGTCCACATCTTCTAGTAACGATTATATACATGTCTATGAGGAACATCATATGTATTAGTATTGATTAATAATGCAATGTATAATGTACTGTTTATTTGAATATGTGTAATTTTATAATGCGGTATATTATTATATGACACCGCTGTTTCCACAACACTTCATTGTGTAATACTATGATATATATTTAATTTCATAGATTTGTATGAGTATGATTTGGCTTGCATTATGATATTGCCATCACTATGGCGTATGTTGGTGGCACTTCCCTGGAATATACGTGTACACTTACGGAAATATTTTATCTAAGGATCTGAGATATCATCTCAGTTTCGCTCCATGCGTCGAGCTAGCCTCATATTAGGCATTATATCCGCGCATCATACGTGCGTTAGGAGCCTGTTTTTTCTGGCTCTAGGATTAAAAAAAAAATGTTTCATTTTTTTCCCCGGAAGGGCGGGGGGGGGGAGGGGGGGGGGGGTGCGGTAATCTGTTACGCACAGAATTTTTTCTAAAGACATTGTATAATAATTTTTTCTAAAGACATTGTATAATCATTTTTTCTAAAGACATTGTATAATCATTTTTCTAAAGACATTGTATAATCATTTTTCTAAAGACATTGTATAATTAGCTTGTCTGAATTGTACACTTTAATTTTTTTCGGTCAAAGCTAGATAACTCTAGTTTGACTGAAATTACCATTTTTAATTATGGTTACCTTCTCTTGTGACGGGACACGTCGGTCCATATTTTTTAACGATGTGTGACCATTCTCCTTATATGGTAGTATCGGTCAACTGTTTCTTGGTATGATTGAAACTAGTGTTGAGGTCTTTATTTCGGTCCATATAAGGCGCGATTTTATTACAAATCTTGATCTGGAATGTTCCTTACATCGTCTCGTTTGATTCTTGCTCAGTTGTATGCGTTTGCGCATGTCCGGACGTTAGGTGTGTCTGGGAAGCTTTCCTGTCTGGGAGTCGATGAAAGTTGTGAAGCAGGAAAGACGCCTTTGCGTCTCTGTGATTCTTGATAGGGATTTAGGAGCCTTATTGTGAGTTAGTTAGCTAACAAGGTCCTTCCCTCGATTATTCAAAACGCCTGGAGGCGTGTGTTTTTGTGGTGTCGATTTCGAAACAAGGTAATACCTCATTTACGTATCAAAATCTGTAATCTAACTTTATGTTTGACAATGGCCGATTTCTGCTCACTTACGCATTACAGAAATAGAGGTCCTTCTACTAGAAGTCACGCCCCAGGTATCTTCATACTTGAGATTTATATGTACACGGGTCATACCTAGCCCGAAGAACAGTTCTATGTTCTACGAACGTCGCTGTGTCAGCGATTGCACCTACGTCGAGGTTAGACT